>JADRCH010000004.1:32311487-32326621 GCA_019843965.1 Rhynchomys soricoides | reverse complement strand
CTGTGTATATGATTTCAGAGGCTGGAATTACAAGCAACTGGCTATACCCACCATTTGTGGAAACTGGGGATCCAAATTCCAGGGTTGAGCTTATTGCTTGAGAGTCTAGCAGTTTACCTACTGAACTATCATCTGAGCCCAGTCTTCAGTAATTTATGCCTTGAAAAAAGAATGTTTGTAATGTGACAGTGGTTTGTTTTCTCCAAAAGTCTAATATTTATCTATGTCCTGATCACATGGAGTTTTCTTCCTCCAATGGAATACAAGGTAGAAAAGAAATTCTAGCTGTTAATCTTTATTATGCATTATAATCTAAATGAATCTTTACTATGCATTAAGGGCTTTGAGTGTTCCTTTTGAATGTTCACTCTCCAACAGGAGTAAAATACTTTGGGAATCTCATTGACTCTTCTCCCTGAAACTCAGAAGGTAAATAACAGGAGAGCCAGCTGACTTCATTTGCCTAAGGCCTAGACTAATTTCATGTAAAGACTGTGTATATGTTCTGAAAATTATCCGTTGCTTTTGTTACAGAGTAAGATTATAAATGAAGCTTTTCCTTTATAACACATGAGTGTGTATATATATATATATATATATATATATATATATATATATATGATTTTTATTACTCTTGAACACTTCACTTTTAATCATTTTGGATAATGACCATTGTAATGAGTATAGTGAGGATTTCTTAATTTTTCAATGTGCTGTTCTCTTTGCATAGCATGCCAAAATAAGCATGGTTGTTTAGACTTACTCATGGTAACAAATATGAATGCTTATAAAAACGAAAACAGATTCTACAATATGTACATATTTAGTATGTGTATGTGTGTTTTTATGCATATGTGTGTGAGTGCAACTACAGCTCATTTTTTAGAAGGTATACTTGACCTTTCTCTATTGTCAGAGCTGTTTGTAAATGTAACACAGTTCCAGAAGAAAAAAAATGTTTAATTCTTGAATAAGGAGTTGGGTACTGACAGGAATAACTGCTACAGTATTATTATTATTAATAAAAACCTCACTTATCTAAAGTCTCACTCTGCTGTACAAACTGGAGTTGCCTAAAGTGGAACACTGAGAATTATATTTAGGTACCTAAATTATATTTAGGTGATAAATTATATTTATCACCTTCCACTCAGAGGATGCATAAAGAGAGAATAATGAAACCCTTTGAATATAGTTTCAGTGGTATAAATATCCAAGGAACAACTTATATTTTTGAAAGGTTAAATATTGCACACTAAAATATTGCTTAAATGTTTTCAGGAAAAAGGAATGATAAACTGGAAATTTTAGAAACTGACTACTTACAAATGATTATCAGATATCCATATTAAGTTATCCACAAAGTTTTTTGTGACAAAAATTATTATGATATTTAATTTTTACTTTTGAAAATTTCAAATATTTTTGAAAAATATAAATACTATAGATATATATACCTTGTCATCACATCTTTCTTTCCTTCTGAGTTCCTTCATCTTCCTAAGCAGTCCTCAGATGGCTAGAATTTAGAGGAAAACCACATCCTCCCTCTAGCTGTAAGAGTTTCCCCCAAAGTGGCGGGTATCAAGCAATTCTCCGCTATCCATAATGGAAAACTGAAAAGCATCAATTTTTTTTTTTTTGCCTTTGTAATTTCTATAGCCATATCATTTCTGATAATAGTATTTGAGGGACTATTATCATTTCTGATAATAGTGTTTCAGGTATTAGGGAATGAAATCAATGTCCCATTCATGAATGAGTGATACACAGTCAGCTGTTTTTAGCACTTTGACAAGAGATGTATCATAACAATGGGAAGAGAGTTCTTTGGTCTTGTAACAGCTTGATGCCTCAGTGTAGGAGAATGCCAGGTTGGTGAGGTGGGAGTGGGTGGGTGGGTGGTGAAACACCCTCATAGAAGCAGGGGGTGGAGGATGGGATAGTGGGTTTGCAGAGGGGAAAACAGGAAAGGGGATAACACTTGAAATGTAAATAAATAAAATATCCAATAAAAATTGTTCTTTGTAAAGTGGAACATCTCTGTTCTAATCAGAGTGTGACAGTACCTAGGAATATAAACACAAGAAATTAAAAATAAGTGAAGTGTTCACTAAGAAAAACAATGTACTTACTTCTCCTATTTCCTAGCAACTCATCTTTCATAGACTTTTGTGTTGTAGTATTTAATTAAATCCTGGCCCAAGGTTTCTCCCTCACCTTTGGTTATTAAATTCCCAGATAAAAGACACACTCACTTTCTTAATATTTACAATAAGCTGAATAAATTCAAGAGCTGGGCAGCTGGCTCCCCTAATGTTGTTAGAATCTACATTCCTACCCATAACCCAAGTTATTACTTACTATTCACTATGTTTAATATGGGCTGTTTTACCTCCAATTAGCCAGCCTTCAGGGCCAAGTTTTTAAGGCACAACTAACCCATGAAGCCTTCTTTTTCTACCTCTTGTATGTTCATCTTCCTCATCCTCTCCAACCTCAAGCCTGAGAAACCTAAACCCTACTTATATCTCTCCTACCCAACCATTAACTATTAACATCTATATTTACCAATCAAAAATATCTTGGGGCAGGGTCACAGAGACTACATACTGACTCTAGTTCTTGAGGGCCCACACATTACATTGCAATAGACAATAAAAGATAAAACATCAACATTTTTGGTTATGTTTATAGTATTAGATTTGTATTTTCTCTCATTGAGCAAGCATATATATATATATATATATATATATATATATATATATATATACACACACCTAGTCTTGTTAATATCATAGATCTAGCATAAACATGTACAACAGAAATATTTTTAAATCTCCTAATGGAGTCAGGAAAAATATTTCTGAATAAGACATTAATAAGTAAGCAATTAATAAAATCAGACCTCATTAAACTGAAAAGATTCTGTACAGTGAAGTAGACCATCAATCAAGTAAAAAGGCAGTTTACAGAGAAGGAAGAAAGTCTTCACTAGCTATACAGCTTACAGAAGGATAATTATCTGAGCCCTCTTCTTCAAAGTTTCTGTTTGTAGCTGATGGTGACAAAGGTAGACTCATGAGTAAACAAACTTCAGAGACTAAGAGACTAAAGAATTTCCCGCCTTAAAGGACCCAAATATACCTCAGCCATCCACAAAGCTTAAGTATAATTGTAGAAGAAGGAGTGGAAACTTACAAAAACCAGAGACACTGTATGACTAGAAGGAGCAATTATTTTGTTATTTTGGCATAACATGATAGCTGCACATATGAACACATGGCAGTTGAAGCAATATAAAAGAATTGTGTAAGCCACAGCCAAACCAAATGCCACCATGGAGATAGGAACTAAACACAATCCACTACAACACACTTCCCCTTGAAAATATAGTTAGTTGTTAGCTGCTGGGATATGTAGAGAAAATTTTCTCTAAGAGTATAGGCTCTGTCAACCATCCTCTATTAAAACAACACATATCTGATATTTAATCAGCAAGAATTTGTTTTGATGACACAACAATAAAGGACACAAAGGAGGATGTAGTATAGGTAGAAAGTGGGGGCAGATCTGGGAAGAACTGATGGAGCAGAATGGAGTTTATCAAATTACACTACAGAAAAAAACCGCAAGGAACTAATAATAAAAAGAAACAAACAAATTTACAAATTAAATGTTTGTTTCTAAATTAAGCACAATGTTTAGAAACATATGTTCATAAATTATTTTCATTGTAAATATACAATTAAATATTTTATTATAATTAAGTAGATTTATGGATAAAATAATTAGGGCCAAAACTCCCAAATTTCTAGGGTTCATCACAGGAGTAAAAAAGAAATAGGCAAAGGGAAAGTGTGGAGAATTTAGTAATTTATATTTGGACCTAAAAATCTCACTCTAGGATACAATGATAAATATGAATCAACCAAATCAACTGAAACTCAAGCTTTCAAGACATACTCCAGTTCAACTCATATTCATACTTTATACTTAGAAAATAGAGGTGAAGCAACTAGAGCAGATTATCCGGGAAAGGGAGAAGTATTTTTCTCTCACACACAGCTAAATCCATTTTCCTCATGTGAAGTCTATGACTGACATAAATATGAGTTCATATACTGTGGTAGCAAGCACAATACCTGCACATGTGCATCATATAGGGACCCAGCACTAAGAGGGGAAGCACAAACAATCCAATTCCTAACCCAGAAGCTATCTCCAGTTGATAACCTCTCTCAAAGTAAAAGTTTCTCCAAAAAGTCTCACTGGCAATACAGTCCACACTTAATGGCAGGTCCCATGGTAGCAATAAATGGCCAACACGAAGCTAACTCAGTGAAGGGTTTTTGTCTCAATGCTATGTCTGAGGTTTTAGTTTTAAACCTTACAAAACTATTTCAGTTATATTTATTTTTTATGGGATATCAGTGTGTCCAATTGTATGTATCTTTATATCTATGTGTCTGTGTTTCTTTTGTTTTATCTATCTATCTATCTATCTATCTATCTATCTATCTATCTATCTACCTATCTGTCATCTATCATTTATATATTTAACTTGGCTCTTTATTTTTTAATTGTTTTAATTTAGATACAAGTTTGCTTTATAATGACAGTCACACTCACACAAACAGACACACACACACACACACACACACACACCATTGTAAAGAAATAATGTCTTAAGATCCCCTACTTTAAGTAAAGAAAACCTACTTTATGGTAGTTAAGCTGTCTTATATATTTTATGAAGTCTGTTAGCTTTCTCCATTTCAACCTTAAAAGAAACAAGCAATGAAAAGAATAAATAGAGTTCCTAAATTCTTAAATATATTATCTAAACACGTGAACAAACAAAAAAGAAAGAATGACATTACTGATATTAAAGTTTTATTTTATTTTTAAAAAGTAATCATAAATGCACAGCCATCTTTCCATCAAATGCCTTTTCCATTTACTTTTTAAGGGCAATATTTATTGACATATACAAAATAGTGAGAAGACACAAAACAACTGAGAGGCCAGCAAAATGTGTATGTGATTGTAATAATCTTGAGAGATGTTACAAGAATGGAAAGCAAAGTGCAGGCAGCAGTGAGTGACTGTGGGATTTATTTATTACAATCTGTTTCCTATTAAATATCATAGTAAGAACAAAAACAATCAATGTGACACATAGGGGAAAACCTCCAACAGAGGAAAAAGTACAATGTGATTTTTTATTACCTATTAGCAAGGCTGAAAACAGATTTTTTCCTTTTCACTTTGCATTATTTAGTTTATTATCAAAATCTAAGGTTTTTTCCTATGGTTTAGTGTTATCTAGAAAAGGGTCTAGACACATTCTTTATTAATTAACAGAATAAAAGGTTTATAGAGTAAATATGATTTAAAGGACAGTTGCAACAATCAGTATATGTCAATATTGAAAACATGAGAGTTTAAACAAGCGAGCACATCTAAAATAGAATCCTTAAGCTCTTATCTCTAACCTAGACCTATTAGCTATAAAATAAAATTTCAAAATATCCACACATTAGTTGTTTTATTTTAGAATTTTATTTGTGTAGATAGTCATAGAATTAACTGAGATTTGGTGGAAAGCTACTTGTCATGTGTGCCTTCAAAGTTCTGAATGGATTTAAGGTCCATCAGAAAAGGGCTTGACCTTGAGTGACTGCTGCCACCACCCTGAGGTTGAGCAAAACTGTTAATGGGCTTTCAAAGATGGTCCCCTAGAGTCATCTTCACAAAGTGCAATTAGGGGGAAGAAACAGGCCAATTAGTGGTGGAAAACAGTAATTGATTCACAAGGCCTCAGGATGAGCAATGCTTCACTTTCTCAATCAACCTATCAGTTAATCTGGTTTAAGAAGGACAGTAACTAGTAGACAGCTTGTATTAATGTACTAATGCTGGCTTCTTCTAGACATTAACTCTATGTCATCTCTTTGTAAATGGCTGTTCATCTGAGAAAAAGTAATTAATTTGAAAAAAAATGGAACATGGAGTTAAAAAAGAAACAATTAAATGCATATTAAAACAGTATAAATTGGACAGTGATTTAGTGGTAGAATGTTTGACTAGCATATGACCCTAGGTTCAATCCCCAGAAAAGCAAAAACACACTTTACCTATCAATTCTTATACATGTACACATTTGTGTGTATGCATATGTTCACGTTAATTGTCAGTATTATAGTTTGGACTTTAAAAATGATGGCTGATTAGATCTAAGAAGACTGTATTCCAGCTACTTATCTACGGGAAATTATTTTGCTTAAGAGCCTTAAGATATCTCTGGATGACAGTTGTATTCTCTACGCAAATTATATCTGGTGAAAGTTTCCCCAAATATCTTTGGTATAAGTTTATATGATTCTATTACTTAAGTTCTAATAAAAGTGACAGGAGGAGCATGGAAAAAAAAAACTAAACTAATCTTGTACAACTTCAAATGTAAAATATTTGTACTAATAAAAAAAAAAAGAACTTCCCTATATTAAACAGGTAATATAAGTATTCTGGTTGCTAATAGATTATACTAGCAGAGTTAAAGCTAACTATGGCAAGCTATACCCATGTCTGTCACTATTCATATACAGTAGATCATATAAAATTTTAGGACAATATATAATGAAAGTCTGCTGAAATAAGTACAGCTACAGCATTAAAAGCACTTATTTTCTGTATCTTGTCATATATTTCCAAGAATTATAATACAATCAATCAGGATACAGTGTGTCAGATCATCTTTACTTGTTATACTATGTATCATATGTCTCAAGCATGATAGTAACAGATATAGAGTAAAGGCAATGTTGACAATGAGCAGCCAAGCTGTTTGGTCCTGATTCTATTGTTCAAAGCTTTTATTTGTTATATGTTTGAATTTTCTGTCATCTTCCTTTAATTCCACCAAAAAAGGCTGATAAAAAGGCAGTGGTTGTTGTTCTTGTGTCCTGCCAGCATGGTTGGCCATGGGACAGGGTTTGAAATTGAATTTCATTAATAGCACAGCAGCCTATTAGCGTCGCCTCTGTATGAAAACATGTCAGATTCATAGAGAACAAGCAGAGACCTGTCTTAGTTTGATCTCACAGGCACCATCACTTCTAAAATAAGGGAAAATACTTAATCAAACCACTGGCCTTGATGCATCCTCTTTTCTGAAGACCCACACCCCAGGTATATGGGTTTGTCTCATTTTTAGATACACATAATAAAACGGTCATTCTAAAAGTTCATTCATGTGTGCCTGATACAACTGCTGACACAGGGGGCTTGTATTCTTTTAGAACATGGGACACAGTAGGGGTTTGCAACAGGCTCTATTTGCTAGTCTGCTCACAATGGATCACAGACTAAGTCCTTTCACTCTAGGTTTCAAAATTGAACCACCAACCCTCTAAGAAAGCTTTCATCTGTTTCTTTTAAGCTTAGCTGCAAAAATAATGAGCAATTAGCTCTTGAAATGATACACTGCTGTTTAGATGAACGACTTGTAGATATTTCAAGTAGCCCATTTGGATTCCAGAGAAAAGAAAAGAAGTCTACCTAGGATGAGCCTTCCTATTTAGTCTTCAAAGTCCTAGGTTCTTCACTCCCAAGCTGAGCTTCTGAATAAAATCATTGCTTTTAACCTCTATGAAATGTTGGGACTCTGTCAGAATCGTGTTTTTTAAAGTTTCATTTTCTAGTGCCAAATTTTCATGCTCTTTAAGTTGCCTCGAAGAAAATTAGAACTTTAATATAGCTAACCCTATTCTTTTTCCATGGCTTAGTTTAGTTAAATAAATTTGTTTATAGCTATCAGCACACATAGGAATATTATTTTAAAAAAAATGCAATCCCTTTGCAGGGAACTAGTCATGAGTATATCAGGTAGCTGTTTAACAAATATGTCATCAAAAATTAATTTAATCATCTGATTTATACTACATCAGAAGCACTTTCTGTTTATAGTGTTTTGTAGGCTATAGTTAAAGAACTAATTTCACTTTGATTTGTTCCTTTTGTAGAAGGTGTGAATACCTCTAAAGCTACAGAATTAGGGCACTTACCTGTGACAAGGTTAGATATAGAAAGGCTCAAGTAGTAGAACTTTTTTTAGGGGAGAAAACTCATATTTTATGTAATAAAATTAATTCCTGATAGTGACCAATTCTATCAGTGTCTAATGTTGGCTTACTGTAGCTTCAAAAATTCTGCCATGAAGGCTAAAATAGTTGAAAATATATCTTCTTTGAATTCCTCTATATTCCTTACTTTTGGGGTAATATTACATCTGTTTACATAGTTATGTTAATGCAGCAAGACAAATATTGCTGACTTCATTTATAAGTAACTGAGTGAATGTGTATTGTCATTGATGTCAAGGATGTCAATGTCTTCGACATTTTGGAGTTGTAAGCCTTCCCTGGTCCATTTCTGTATTTTGATTAATGGTTGACAGTGAACTAAGACCAATATAGGCAGAAATTACCATTCCTAGCTCTCTCACTCCACGTACAAAATCTTAAGTCTGGCTTCGTGGAGAGACCCTCTCACTGACATTAGCAAACCAATCTTGTATATATAATAAACTTGACTCCTCATTCTTCCTTAAGTGATAAAACAAAACCACCATCCCCACCACCACCACCACAACAATAACAACAAAAAGCCCACTGAGTTTTCTTCTGTTTCTAAATGTGTAGTAAGTCACATACACATATACACATACACACACACACATACACACACACACATACACACAATGTTTAAATGTATAAAAAGGTGCATAGATAAAATATGTAAAATAGATAAATATGCTTAGAACAATGCTAAGAACAGGGGCAGTGTGGAGGGTAATGTGCATGCTCATAGCCTACTTATCACTAAGAACGAAGCAGAGTCTCTTGGGAAGGAGCTAGCTCATTTGCAGCAGACTCTATTTCTTATCATCTCCTAGTTTAACATATAGAAGTTGATCCTTAGCAACTAGAACTTACTATGAATTTAATTGATTAAAATTGTGAGTTGTTTTGTCTAAGAAGCTTTCATATAGAGTGGGTGATAGACTTAGAAAACTGAATGAATTTGTACAACCAGGTTTCTTTCAATCATGTTCTTTATGGATAGGTATTTTATGTGTGACTTCTTATCAATGTTATTACAGAAATATGTGAATCTTGTTTTTCTCAAATTCTCTTGAATATCTTAGTCTGTTTGTAACATAGACAGCCCTTTAATCCCAGAAGGAGGCAGATTGATGACCACAGAGATTCCCCTGAGAAGCTATTGTAGCTTCTCAGTCTAGTTAGAAAGACATAACCAGTGGTGTTGTTGGTGTCAATGCTTCAGAACAAGAGTTGGAGGAAAGACATTCCTATACTCTGAGCCCATGTTTCCTGCACATCTATTTTAAACTCTCTGGGGAAGGATTCAGTATGAATAATGTAATATGGATTTGTGGAACTGAGGAATTCTTCCTTAGTGGAGGATTAAGGACTGAGAAAATTAGAAACACTTCAGGATTTGAAGAGGGTGGGAGTCAATAGATGGCTAGTAATGGAAAGATGGAACAAAGGTCCTGGGGATATTTGAAATCTAAAGGCTACTTGATCATAATTTTGAAATGGGGAGTAAAGTCTATCAAATAGGAAATGAATTGAGCCGTGAATTTTGCTCACAGAGGAGAGTTTTTATGCATTTTAGAGGGAGCTTTTAAGCCAGACACCCAAAAAAAAAAAAAATGAGAGCATGGCAAAATGTACACACAAGAAGAATCAAACAGAATAGTAAATCTGCCATTTTTCCACATGACAGGGCTTTAGTGTTAAAATTTCCTGACAAAGAGGATCAAGAACAAGAGGCTCCTTCTCCTGCCTCCAGGAATAATCTCATGAATGCAGAGCTATAGGCACTGAGAGCCAGAGAGTGCTTACATCTAGAAAATAAGTTTTTGGCTCCTCAGACTTTTCAACACTGCAGATTGTTTCTACTTTGAGGAATTTTTTTCTCCAAATGTTCATCTTCACAGCCAAGTTCCCTAACTAGTTTCTTTATCATTTTCATTTAACTATTTACAGAATTTTTGACTATTTTGTCTGTTTTCTTTTATTCTTTCACCAAAGCCAGTGTTTGACCTTCATATTATGTTGAACATTCAGCTCCCCAGAAGAACAATTAAGTATTCAGAAGACCAGAATTGGATAGTAGCTTCTTCCACAATGTCAAAAGCAGGCAGCATCTCTGTGGAATTTAATTTTCCCTTGTCTCCCATAGTTTGGCACTAATTCTTCTAAACTGCCCAGCGATGGTCCAAATAAAATGGAAAATCATCATGATGGAGGTAAGGGGTGGTATGGGTCTAACCTAGTCAACAAACTGTGTTGTTCACTCATAACATCCTACAGTGTTTCCAGATAAGAAAAATCAACAAAAAAGTGCAAGAACATTCTTATACACATCTTAACTGGACTGAGAAATACAGGCAAAATTAATAAAGAGGCATTTGGGTATATATGCGAGAGATTTCCAGAGATTTTATGAGAACTGTGACCTAGGGATCTATAATTTGCTAGCCTGTCTGTGGATCTGTTGATTACAGTGCCTACTTTGGTAGAAATAAATCTCAGAGTACAACTTTAGGGCCTATGTCATGTCCTGGGCCTTTTAGCTTCCTATCAGCTATGGGGTGGGTTGCCCACCATTTACTAGCTAGAGTGTTCTAATAAAACCTCTAAAATTTTGAACAAATCAAAGTGTTCATCCAGTAACAACATTACAAATCCTGATTTGCCCAGAAAGTAACACAACAGAATGATTTTCTCTGTACTTTTTCTTTTATTGGATATTTTCTTTATTTACATTTCAAATGTTATCCCCTTTCCAGATCTCCCCTACAGAATCCCCCTGTACTACCCCCCTTCCTCTGCCTCTATGAGGGTACTCCCCTACTCTTCCTTCCTGCCTTGCCGCCCTGGCATTCCTCTATACTGGGGCATCGAACCCCCTCAGGGCCAAGGACCGCTCCTCCCACTGATGTCCAACAAGTCTATCCTCTACCGTATATGCCATGGGTCCCTCTCTATTCTTTTCTTGAACCACACAACAAAAGATCAGAGTTAAACGTTTGTACTTTGCCCTTTACTCTTTCCTCTATTGATCCTTTATCATGCTGTTGTTCCTCTTTTTGATCACTTCTTTGAAGTACATGCTGTCATAGTTCACCTGTTAGAGAAATACATACTTATAACAGGAAATATGAATAACTCTTTGAGAAGAAAGACGCACAGTTTAATTCCTCTTTGCTTCATGTAAGAGGTAGAAAACAGTCATCTTTACTCTATAGAGACAAATTTTGTGTTTCTGAAATTTAACTGGAATTCAATATACACAATTTATCCGTTAAAAAAATGAGTCAGTAATTTGCAAAACACTGAAAGATAAAACCTACTCTACATCATTACTGGTTTATTTATTTTTCATTTCTTATCCATTAATTATATTATACATTTAAAATATTGTCCCGCTTTTTGGTTCTCCCTCCACAAGTACCCCATCCCATCTTCCTCCCCCTCACCTGTAAGAGTGCTCCACCACTCATCCACCCACTCCCACCTCACCCCTCTGATATCCCCTTTCTCTGTGGCATCAAGCCTCCAGAGGGCCAAGCACATCCCCTCCCACTGGAGCCAGACAAGGCAATCCCCTGCTACATATATTACAGAGAACAGGGAACACTAGCCCATGAATGCACTTTAGTTGTGGGCTTAGTCTCTGAAAGCGCTGAGTGGTCTGGTTAGTTGATATTGTTGTTCTTCCTATGGGGTTGCAATCCTCTTCAGCTCCTTCACTTCTTCCTGTAACTCTTCCATAGAGGTCCCCAGGCTCAATCCAATGCTTAGCTATAAGAAAAATAACACCAGGAAATTAGATTTTCAAAAATTAAATGAAAATTAAGGCATAGCATACCCAAACTTATGGGACACAAAGAAAGCAGAACTATGAGGAAATTTCATAGCACTAAGTACATTCATGAAGAAATTGGAGAGATCCTACCACATACCAAATGTAAGTCAAGATCAGATAAACTATCTAAACAGTCCCATAACCCCTAAGAAAATAAAAACAGTCATTAAGAGTCTACCACCTCCTCCCACAATAAAAAGCACAGGGCCAGATTGTTTTAGTGAAGAATTCATTCAGACCTACAATGAAGACCTAATACCAAAACTCCTCAAACTATTCCACAAAATAGAAACACTACCTAATTTGTTCTATGAAGTCACAGTTACTCAGACCTAAACCACACAAATACCCAATAAAGAAAGAGAACTTCAAACTAATTTCACCTTTGAATATTGATGTAAAAATACTCAATAAAATTATTGCCAACACCATGGCTGTTAATCTTCCTTAATTTTCTTAGAGCCAAAGGAGTAAGCCACTGGAAGTTTGAAACAACTATATGGAAGCACATTTTTTTCTTTATATTGGAGATGAAGTCTGCACACTTAATTTCTGAACCTTTGCTTAGAAGAAAATATTCTTTAAATTGAGAGTCTCTAATTGCCTCATTAAAATTTTCAGTATCCAGTGGATTAAAAATGAGGTTGATAGATTATTTCCAAACTTATTTCAATGTTGTATGAGTTCTTCATCATTTGAGTTTGCTAAATGTCTTGAGGCTGTTTAAGGGCCAGCTCTGGAGCTAGCTGAAGAAAAGGTTATTACAATACTGTCTTTTATTTGCATTTGTCTGCCATTATGAAACAGAAGTGGCTCTTTTGTTTACTCTGAAAATAATACTTATATATAAGAAAATGTATATATATTCATACTGACTGGTTTTGTGTGTCAACTTGACACAAGCTGGAGTTAACACAGAGAAAGGAGCTTCAGTTGAGGAAATGCCTTTAAGAGTTCCAGCTGTAAGGCATTTTCTCAATTAGCGATCAAGGGTGGGAGAGTCCCTTGTGGGTGGTACCATCTCTGAGCTGGTGATCTTGGGTTCTATAAGAAAGCAAGCTGAGCAAGCCAGGGGAAGCAAGCCAGTAAGTAACATTCCTCCATGGCCTCTGCATCAGCTTCTGCTTCCTGACCTGCTTGAGTTCTAGTCCAGACTTCCTTTAGTGGTGAACAGCAGCATGGAACTGTAAGCTGAATAAACGCTTTCCTCCTCAACACATAGAAATCCTCAGAATGAATATATATATATATATACAGTAAAGATAAAATATTTCCCTTTGTCTTTAAATAATTTAAAGGAAGAAATTATTCTCATTCACATATAGAAGAATTCCTAGGAAAGCTAAGTTTTTAAGCTCAATAATAAGACATTAAATGATATGACTGAGATCTGTGTCCAAACTATTCTATCTAGGATTATATAGATCAAAGTATTTCAACTACCTAATGATATTTCATCAATTTATAGCTGATCTATTTGTCTAAGCTGTGCTATATGGGATTATATAGATCAATATTGATTTATTTCAACTATTTAATGATATTTTATCAGTATATAGCATCATTAAGTCTTTCTTTGATATTTATCATGGGTATTCTTTCATTTTAAAAACACAGAAACATTTTCAATGATGAATAACATAATAATTAAAATTAAATACACCATTAAATTTAATATAAGATTAAAAATTAAGATGGAACTGACAATAAATAACAGGATTTAGCAGATAACATCACTTTCTGCACCATCCTCATGAACTTAATTCCCTTTCTGGATCCTAATAAAGAAAAGGACAAGTAACCCTCAATTTCTAACCTTTGAAATTGAAGTGCAGAGGATGAAGCATGAAAAGATATATAGTTCTATAAGAAAAAGGGTAGAATTTTGAAATAAAGTGTGTAAGTTCAATTTGGCTCCAGTATCATCCACAAACATGTGATTAACAGTGTAAGAGTAGAAATTCTTGCTTATTTCACTTGTTATAATTGATTGAGTAATATGTTCAGAAATGCCTCAAGATCAGATGAGAGTCATGGAACAATTTATAACAAGAAATGATAAAATGTAGAGCTCTCTTATCAACTTTTTCTTGTAGTATTAAAACATCAGGTGAATGCAGGTGAATGGGGAGACATAACAGGGGGTTATGGAATTTTTGGTGAATTGTAATTAAAATCTATTACTAACAAAAATTGTTAATAGGTTAAAATGAACCACAAAGAGAGAGATTCAAGGTGGAGTTATAGAAATCTTATTCATAAACAGATCTAACTTTGGATAATAGATATGCATGAGGTTATTCTTTACTGGAATTAAATGTACACCAAGGTAGCCAATAATCAATCAAGATCTCCTGTCAAATAATGGAATGAACAGGCTGAAATATAGCTCAATAGAGTTATTAAGAGAGGTTGAAGCCCTGATGGATAACTAATCACACACACACACACACACACACACACACACACACACACACACACTGTAGAATAGTGCTCTATGTAGATCCTGTGAAAGAAAAGCACCTATAAGAAGATTCATTATTGCATGAGTAAATGCAGAACAAAATTTGTAAACAGAATTTATCAGATCAGAGAAGTTCAGTATATCTTGCTTTTTATTGCTATTCCCATATCAGTTTCAAATTAAGCCTTTTATAAACTTTGATTCTTGAATCTTTAATAAGTCTAGGAAGTAAGTATTTTATTTCAGCTTCCGACATGAGAACTCAAATGTTATGAAATGAAAGATTAGCCCATGAGTAGAAGAACAAGTACTAGAATTATAGGTGTCAGATTCATAAACACTTGTGCATAATATCATAGATGTGAGAATTTGTCTTGCTGTAATTAACAGTGTGCCACTTAGCTGTAATAATGGAATGCTTACATCTAAAGAAAAGAGCAAAGTGACCTCCATCTTCTATACTGTGGTCATTCCTGTGCTCCTTTAATCGAAAATCTGTTCAACAAGGATGTGCAGGATGCCTTGAGGAGTCTCGGACAGATATATGTGCTTATGTCAAGGAAGGTGGCCAGTAAGAGACCAATAAGGTATCCTAGGAATAGAGGACAGGCTTGTGTGGAAGGCACATCTCATCACTAGGAGCTGTTTAGGTTGTTTATTTCTTCTTCTTCTTCTTCTTCTTCTTCTTCTTCTTCTTCTTCTTCTT
>JADRCH010000004.1:32106600-32311477 GCA_019843965.1 Rhynchomys soricoides | reverse complement strand
TTCTTCTTCTTCTTCTTCTTCTTCTTCTTCTTCTTCTTCTTCTTCTTCTTATTATTATTATTATTATTATTAATTATTATATCCTTTTTTACAGTCCAGTCATCTTCCTCCACATCAGCCTTCTAATTGTTCCCCATCCTTTTCCTCCTTAACCATATCCAAGATATGACCCCAAGCCCCCAACCTCAACACAACAGACCTCCCCACTTCCTGGGGTCTAAAGTCTCTTGAGGGTTAGGTGCATCTTCTCTCACTAAGGCCAGACTGGGCAGTCCTCTGCTATATATGTATCCGGGGCTTCATATCAGCTGGTTTATGCCGCCTGATTTGTGGCTCAGTGTCTGAGAGATCTCGAGGGTTCAGGTTAGTTGAGACTGCTGGTCTTCAAATTGGATCGCCCTCCTCTCCAGCTTCTTCCGGCCTTCCCCCAAGTCAATCACAGGGGTCTCCTGCTTCTGTGCTTTGGTTTGGGTCTACATGTCTGCATCTGACTCTTTCAGCTGCTTGTTAGGCCTATTGGAGGGCAACTGTGCTAGGCTCCTGTCTGTAAGCACACCAAAGAATCAGTAATAGTGTCAGGCATTGGAGCCTCCTTTTGAGATGGGTTCCAATTTTGGCTTGTCACTGAACCTCCTTTCCCTCAGTCTCCTCTCCAATTTTGTCCCTGTAGTTGTTTCAGATAGGAACAATTCTGGGTCAGTGCTTTTGACTGTGGGATGGCAG
Source organism: Rhynchomys soricoides (assembly GCA_019843965.1). NCBI lineage: Eukaryota > Metazoa > Chordata > Mammalia > Rodentia > Muridae > Rhynchomys > Rhynchomys soricoides. Next base: position 32,310,754 of record JADRCH010000004.1, on the reverse strand, counting down.
CCCCATACACTTGATACCTTATCTTTCTACTGAAGGTATACTCTACAAGTTCCCTCTGCCCACTCTTGGGCATTTCATATAAAGTCCATTCATTTGAGTCCTGAGAGTCTCTCACATCCCAGGTCTCTGGTACATTCTAGAAGGTCGCCCACCTTCTACCTCCTCAGGTTACCTGTTTCTCTTCTTTCTGCTGGCCCTTGGCTTCACTCTTGTATCCCCTCTCAACCTCAATAACTGATCATGTTCCCCTTTTCCCTCCCCTCTCGTCTCCCACCCAGGTCCCTCCAGCTCTCTCTCCCCCCACCCCCATGATTGCTTTCTTCAGACTCTCAAATAGGAATGATACATCCTCACTTGGGCCCTTCAGCTTGTTAACCTTCTAGAGTTCAGTAGATTGTATCCTGGGTGTTCTGTACATTTTTAGCTACTATCTACTTATTAGTAAGTACATAACATACATGTTCTTTTGTGTCTGGGTTACTTCACTCAACATAATATTTTCTAGCTCCATCTGTTTGCCTGCAAAACTCATAATGTCCTTGATCTTAATAGCTAAGTAGTGTTCTATTTTGTAAATGAACCACGTTTTCTGTTTCCATTCTTCTATTGTTGGACATCTGGGTTGTTTCCTGCTTCTGGCTATCACAAGGCCGCTATGAACATAGTAGAACAGATACCCCTTGTGACATGGTGGGGCATCATTTGTGTATATCCCTAAGAGAGGTATTGCTGGGTCTTCAGGAAGATCTATTTCCAATTTTCTAAGGAAACTCCAGATTGATTTCCAGAGTGGTTGTACCAGTCTGCAATCAGTGGAGGAGTGTTCCTTTTTCTCCACATCCTTGCCAACATGTGCTATCACCTGAGTTTTTGATCTTAACCATTCTGGTTGGTGTAAGGTAGAATCTTAGTGTTGTTTTTATTTGCATTTCCTTGCTTCTGGGTAGCTTTCCTGCTTCCTATATTCATGCTTGCCTTTTTTCATTATCTTGAATTCCAGAAACAGCGAAGTTTCATGGGGTAGACTCCATTACGTTAGGAAAATTATTCATGAGAAAAAGACTGTTCCTTGGATCAGAAATAATCACACACACACACACACACACATACACACACACACATACACACACACACACATACCCAAGAACTAGCTTTTTATTCGAATGGCAAGAGGTTTGGTAGATCATTCTGTAGAAATAGAACTGACATGTAGCTGAGAGCAATGAACCAACCACACAATACCAGTCCATTTCAACTTAAAACTCATGTCAGTACCCTACAAATGGACTTGCTATGTATTCTCTGCAATGTAGTTAATCAAACTTCCTGCATTTGAGTCTGACCATCACTTCAAGTTTAAGTGTCCTACTGGGTGAGGAAGGTAAACCTAACCTACTGTGACAGATTACCCTAGTTCTTATACTCTATTTATATCTTAACAGTCTGTGCATCCTAAGATCAACTAAGTTATCTTACATAATTTTTAACTTATCATGTGCCATTCTTTGCCTGTGGTAGAATCTAGATATCAAAGGAAAAACAAGAACAATGGCAAGCCTTTACTTGTTCATTTGGGACTATCTGTGTAAGTATATATCTATGGTAACCTATCAGAGTAGGAACAGTTCATCCACTCAGTCCATGGAATGAGTGTTAGAAGCATTTAAACCATGAGTCAGAGGAGACCATCAAGATAAGATGGGCTATAGTGGTGCAGACTTATATTGGATTTGGGTATGTAAAATCATACATTGTATTTTACAGAATGCTGTGATTCAAATTAGAAAAAGAGTAACTCTAAAGTTGGAAATCTAAAAAAGAACTGGAACATTCTGGGAATTTTGTTCTATATTTAGCAGTCAGCTTTAGTTCTACACAGAACTGTGATTCATAGACCAATTTTAAATAAAATTGTGACATAAACACAGAAATTTTTAGAAAGATCATTTGGTAGGCAGTGCTAAGGCCAGACTGGACATGATTAATTCCAGAAACAGAAAGACTAAGATGATCTCAGAACACTACATAGGTCACTGGAAGAAAGAGAAATTCAGTGATTTAGAAATGACCAAAAGATTCAGATACTAAAATTTGATTCTAGAAAGAGAGTATATTTATGGCTGTAAAATAGCTTGTGTTTGTGATATCATGACATGGCAATGCATATGTACTTCTTATAATAAATTCATAACATATGTATGCCTTCATACTCCCTATTTTCATTGTTAGAAAAATACTACTCAGATATATAATTACATTTCAATGTTAGTTATCCATTTGTTGGAAACATCTTAGCATTTTAATTTGAGGAGCAACACATCAAATTATAAGGAGATATTCGAACATGATTTTCAAGTGAAATGACCCTGTACCTTTCTGGACATTTTGAACATGTTTCTGGACATAACTGCTCATTATGAAAATTTGCAATGAAATTGTGAGAGCCTCGCTGTGGCCAACTCTCTCTTAGAGATTGTATAGAAGAATATTGAAACTCTAAGAAACTAAAATATTTCACAGATATTTGTTGTTCAATATTCATAAAATTATAATGCCAATAATGTAAGAATGAGGACAAAGTGGAAATGCTGTAAATATAAAGTATGCATCATATCATAGTTCATGTCTATGATTCATGGTCAATTTGGTTCAATTTAATTAAAAAAATAATTATCGGTATCTTCCTATGTGTCAATCCTTCTATAATACCTAGAGTGCGAAGTACTAACTGAAAATATAAGGCCCAGGGAATTCTGCCATGGATGTAAACAGTCATTACATTAACACAAATTGGAGAAGGACATAGTGATTATGTTTTACATTAAAAAATCATGACTACTCTAAATACAAATTCAAAATCTATTATTTAATTAGGAATAATAATCATCCTAATATAATCTCAGACTTTGTATGATAAAATGATTCTAATAGGAAAATTTTAGATCTATAAAAATATAAATTGATGCTATTTGATATGGATAATGAATGTGAACATATTTTGAAACTAAACAACACTATGATAAAAATACTACAGCTTCTATAGCTTCTTAGCCACCACAAACATTCTATTTTACTGTTGCTTCATTGCTAATGAATTAAACCTATTTCATTCTAAATAAAGAAAATGGAAACTTCATATGACACATAGTTCTTAGAATTACAATAATTAGAATCATTCTTCTTGAGTTTGTAACATCATTGCATATCCTGATAGCAGGACTGTCCTTCCATTTTGATTTATAGTTATTTAGATATCTAAGAATGTACACAGGTGGGCATGTATAAATCACATGATGTGTATATTCATTATAGCAATTAATGTAAAAACACAAGGAGAAAGAAAAGTAAAAGAGCAAGGATAGGTGCATGGGAGAGCCTGCAGATAGAAAACCAAAGAGAAAAATTATGTAATTCTATTATATTCTCAAAAATAAAAAGTCATAACTAAAATCAAAATCATACCTGTGACAGTATTGCCTGTCAAAGGGATAAAATTCATTCACCCATTTTGCCAATGTTAAAAGCAAAACAAGACTTTTCTTTCTTTTTTAGTTCTTTTTCATGTGGGCACAATGCAAACATAAAAAAATAAAAAAATAAAATCTGCTCAGCTCTCTGAGTTCTTTACATGCAGCAGTGGGGTTTGAGACATGCAGAGAAGAGCAGCAAGCTCCAGTCACAGCTCAGGAGCAATTACTGTAGATGACAGTGTTTACTCTCTCCAGGAGATGTCACTGAAGACTGTCAAGGACGAGCTTCACCTATTTGTGACAACTATAAAAGTTGAGAAGGTAGAGGTGGTGGGGGACATAAAGCTTCACTCACACTGAACACATATTTGTCCAGCTTTACGTTGCTCAGCCTCTCAGGAGAGGAACAAAAAGAACATTTTTGTAGGAGATTTTGTTTCCTGCTAATCATGGAAGGCAATTTTTATCTACCACAGTAGATATACTGGAGGGAGAGAGAGAGAGAGAGAGAGAGTCAGTCAGTCTTTGGCTTCTGTGTACTAACATAAAAGCATTTATTTGTCCCAAAGAAGAATCTTTTTTTTTTTTAATTTTAATTTTTTTTTTTTAATTTTTTTTCATACTTTCCTTACATTTCAAATGTTCCCCTTTTCCAGAAATCTTGGGGCAAGAGTTCACTTGTAAAATTATTGATACATAGTTTTTATTTTTTACTGTAAATTTAAATTAAAATACGAAGAACACCCCAAACAACACAGGCTATTTCCAAAGCTATTGTTTGTCCTCTACAAACTGATGGTAAGACCCTATGATTTTAAACAAAATCTATGCAACTCATTGAACATGGAACAGTTAAATTTCTCCCTTCCTACCTTCCTAGAGGCTTCACCAAAATGACTAGTAGTCATGGTACTGAAAGGTAGTAAGCACATTACTAAAGGGGAAAGGTAAACATCAACTCAGCTGTGAACACTTTGATCTATAATGGTGACATGAACATAAGATGTACTACTGTCATAGTGGGACAAACTTGTGAGATGAAGCAACCAATAGCTGATCGATTTTAATGTCTACTCAATGAGATGAAACCCATCCCAGACACTGATTGATGACCAAGAACTAGGGACTAGATAGTGCAGGGAATAAGGAGAAAAGCAAACACTAACATTTTAGAGAACCTAGCAAAAAATTAAAAAAAGGAAAGAAATGAAATAAAAATGTCTCCTAATGATATCCTACTCTACTCATAGACCAGTGCCTTTCTCAGCCATCATCAGGGAAGCTTCCTACTGCAGAAAACTGAAATAAACAGAGACCTATAGCTGAATAATTATGTGCAAAGAAAGACCTTGGGACAACATATCAAAATGGGATGTCTCCATTAACTCCCTCTCCTAATGGCTCAGGGGTCTCTTTGGAAGAGAAGGAGGAATAAGAGCCATGGGAAATGGAAAACACCAAAGAAATAAAGCTTTCTAAACAGCCGGACTGTTGTAAATATGAACTCATAGATATTGTGGCACAGTGCTGAGTTCCATCACAGATAGGATCTGGGCATTGAGAGGAGAAGGAGAGACAAGTCCCAATCCCTGACCTAGAAGCTATTTCCAATTGGTAACTACTTGATAATGAAAAAGTAGTTCTCCCCAACAGAGTCTCATTCAGGATTCAAGCCTCTCTCAAAGGCAGCCCCCATACCCAGCAATAGTTAGCCAACACAATACATGTAATTCTATTGTTTTGGAGGTTGCTTTGTCTGAATATTATTTATTTATTTATTTATTTATTTATTTATTTAATGGTACAGGGCTTTTGGTTATATATTATGGATTCTGACTTTGTGCCTTTTGGGGATTTCTGTGATTGCTAGTGTGACTGTATCTCTCTCTCTCTCTCTCTCTCTCTCTCTCTCTCTCTCTGTATGTTTCGTGTTTATTTTTCTTTAATTCTTTGGTCTTCTGTTCAGTTGTTTATTTTTTTCTAATCAGGTTATTTTTATTTTATCTTTTTTTTTTTTAAAGTTTTATTCTGTGGTCTCTTACTATTATTTTTATTTTTATTTTTGTATTGTTTATTCTCTATTTATAGTCCAATCTTTATCCCCCTCCTGGTCCACCCTCTGATTGTTCCTCATCCCATACCTTCTCCTCTAATCACCCACCCCCTGTTTCCAAGAGAATATCTCCACCCCCACCCCACCAGACCTCCCCACTTCCCAGAGCCTCAAGTCTCTAAAGGGTTAGGTGCATCTTCTCTCACTGAGGCTGGACCCAGCAGTTTTCTGATGTATTTGTGTTGCAGCCTCATATCAGCTGGTATATGCTGCCTGGTTGGTGGCTCACTGTCTGAGAGATCTCAGGAGTCCAGGTTAGTTGAGACTGCTGGTCTTCTTACGGGGTTGCCATCCTCTGCAGTTTCTTTTAACTTTTCCCTAATTCAACCACAGGGGTCACTGACTTCTGTTTATTGCTTTGGTGTTAAGTATTCATCTGACTCTTTTATTTTTAGAAATATATTTTTATAATAAGACATAAGATAAAAGATTCTGGACTGGTGAAGATGCAGGTATAGACAATCTGGAAGGAATTGGGGAAGCAGGGCATATACTAATGTATATATTGTATGGAAAATCCATTTTTAATCAAAAATACAATAAAATACATTAAAATATATGATTTCCTCTTTCTTTTTCCTCTCCAATCTCCTCTCTCCTGTTTTCCCTTGCTGTGTGTCACATGTCAAATCAATGGCCCTTTTATTACTGTTACATATGCACACACGCATACACACACATAAACACAAATACACACACATATATATATATAAACACACACACATATACACATACACATACACACACACATATATATATATAAATAAACACACACACACACACACACACATATATATATATATATATATATATATATATATATATATATACACACACACTCACATACATAGTAGGAGGAAGTCTAACCACTCCTGGCTTTTTAACTATCTGTAGTATGATTATAAATAAAAAAATGTATTTATTAATAGAACCCAAAGTTTACCTAGCAAATCCTATTTATGGACCAACAATGTTTATTTTTTAATTTCATATATATTGTTTAAATAGGTATTTTATAAAAGAATGCTTGTTATTGAGTATGATAATAATGATTATTATAATTCTAATGTTTAAATCACTTTATTGACTTTTAATAACTACAGGATTAATTGTGCCTGATCTATTTAATCTTTAAAATTTAATGATGTCTTCAGTGATGCTTTCTTTTCTCACTTCTCAAAACTATGTTTTAAGCAGAGATTCAATCAGCTGAAATATGTTTAAAGATTATTTATAAAATATACATTATTTATAATAATAAAACATATGTGACTTTTAAAACCTGTATTATTTTGTTTGATTATAGCCCTCAGGAAGAAAGCTTGAAGTTCTTTTAGCAAAGGCATACTCAGTCCATTTCCATTCTAAATCTTTGTTTATACACATAAAACAATATACTTTTAGAACAAATATCTCTGAGTCCTCAGCTGTGGTATTTCCCACATTTCAAAGCTCAGGAATCTTCAAGGAAAAGCCTCACTATAGAGGGGAAAACAAAAATGTTCATAACAGGACAGGACATTACTATAGAACACATTATTTCTCAGCAGCCAGGATAACCTGCACAAGATTTGCACTACATCAAGCCAGTCAAAATTACAGCATGAGGGGGATGGATTTTCCGAGGAACCATTCATAGTTAAATAGCTACTGTTAGTGGCAATATCTTACCATCCAAAGAAAATATTAGATTCAGAAATAACATTCACAGAAATTATTTGATAATTTGATAATTTTATGTGAGAAAAATGGCATTCCTTCTTACTTCCTTTCAAAATACAATTTTCTTCTTTGATGCTTCAGTTCTTTTTTTTTTGAATTAATTATTTTATTTATTTACATTCCAAATGTTGCCTCTCCTCCAGGTTCCGTCTCATTGAGTTCTTTCCACCATTTCTTCTCTCCTTTACCATAGAGAGGGTGCCCTGTGTATACTTCTTCCTTTGGGCTTCAGGTCTTTTACATGATTAGGCACATCTCCTACTGAGGCCAGACAAGGCAATCCTCTGCTACATGTGTGCCAGAGGACATGGACCAGCCTGTGTATGCTTTTTGGTTGGTTGCTTAATCTCTAGGATCTCACAGGGGTCCAGGATAGTGGAAACAGTTGTTCTTCCTCTGGGGATGCCATCTGCTTCAGCTTCTTCAGTCATTCCTCTAATACTTAGTTGACTACTTTGGTCTTCCTATTGAGTTCCTGTCCCCTGCAAGACCAACAATTCTCCAACTTTTCCACTAGAGTTCCTGAGCTCTGTCCAACGTTTGTCTGTCTGAGTCTGCTGGCGGGTGAAGCCTCTCAGATGACAGCCATGCTAAACTCCTATCTGCAAGCATAACAGTATCATTAATAATGTCAGATTGGTGCTTGCTTAATATGCAGCCACATATTTCCATTCATTCTCCTGACCCTCTGAACTTGTCTCCTGTCTTGCCCATACCTGATCCTGTCACCCTTTTCCCATTCCTCTCCCCTCTCTTATACAGGCCTCACCCTCTGCCTCCTAGGATTATTTTGTTCCCATTTCTAACTGGGATTGAAGCATTCTTTCTTCAGACTTCCTTTTTGTTAAACTTCTTATGGTCTATGAGTTTTAACATGGGTGTTCTGTACTTTTTGGCTAATATTCACTTACCACTGAGTACATACCATGCATGTACTTTGGGGTCTGGGTTACCTCAGTCAGGATGATATTTTCTAGTTCCATCCATTTACCTGCAAAATTCTTGATGTCCTCGTTTTTAATAGCTGAATAGTATTCCATTTTGAAAATGAAAAACTTTTTCCTCTATCCACTCTTCTGTTGATAGAAATCTATGTTGTTTCAGTTTCTGGATACTGGCTACAAATAAGGCTTCTATGAGCATAGTAGAACACTTGTCCTTGTGGTATAATGGACCATCATTTTTAGGTATATGCCCAGGAGCAGGATAGCTGGGTCTTCAGGTAAAACTATTTCCAGTTTTCTGAGGAACTGCCAGGTTGCCAGAATGATTTCCAGAGAGTTTGCTCCAGTCTGTAGTGGCACCAGCAAGGGAGGAGTAGGGTAAAGAACTCTGTGAGAGACAGCACAAAGACGGAGATTACTACATTTGGAATGTGAATAAATAAAATAATTAATTTTTAAAAAGAATTGAAGCATTAAAAAAAGGAGGGAAATTGTATTTGGAAGGAAGTAAGATAGAATAACAAACACCAAAAAAAAAAAAAAATCCTCTCAGCATATGCTGTCACTTCAGCTTTTGAACTTAGCCATTCTAATTGGTGTAAGGCGGAAGCTCAGGGTCATTTTGATTTTATTTTCCTGATGACAAAGGACTTTGAACATTTTTTTAAGTGCTTCTCGGCCACTCGGAATTCCTCTGTTGAGAATTCTCTGGTTAGCTCTGTACCCCATTTTTTAATTGAGTCATTTGGTTTTTTGGAGTTTAACTTCTTAAATTCTTTCTATATTCTGGGTATTAGTCCTCTATTAAATGTAGGGTTAGTGAAGATACTTTCTCAGTCTTTAGGTTACCATTTTGTCCTATTTACGGTGTCCTTTGCCTTACAGAAGGTTTTCAATTTCATGAGGTCCCATTTATCAATTGTTGATCTTAGAGCCTGAGCCATTAGTGTTCTGTTCAGGAAAATTTCCCCTGTAACAATATGTTTGAGGCTATTTCCTACTTTCTCTTCTCTTTGATTAAGTTTGTCTGAAGGAACACTTTTACCAGCACATCTAGTAGTATGTATCTGTGGATATTCTAACTTTTGTCAAATTCATGATGAAGAACAATCACCATTATACTTCTACAAAATTAGACATTGTAGAAGAATGACTTCTCACCAAATTTTGTCCTTTTATTTTGTTTGCAATTTTACTTCAATTAATAATTGAAAATACTGATATTCTATGTACAAGAGAGGAATATAGCATTTACAAAATCATTTAAATTCAAAATCATTTAAATAAATAGCTCATTTAAATGAGCTTTGAAAAATGCACGTGGTATGATTTTCTCATCATTAGAACACTGCAGAATGCATTCATCCTGTGAAGATAGTGATATCATTAATAAGTGACATAACTTAATAGGATTACTGTGATGTATGAAGTCTGTCATTCAATGAAATGCCACTCTTATCCATTACTCTATAGATGTTTATATATCTCAGATTAAGGTAAGACATTTATCTTGATAGTGAACGTAGTATAGGTTTATAGAAATATGAATAACTTAGGCAGCTGGGATACACTCTGGTTAGGCAGAGAGGATGAAAAATTGAGTAAAGACAAGTTTAAAACAGGGTGGACCAGGAATCAGATATCTGATCAACATGAATGTACTGTCTTTTGCTAGTAACTGGATGTGAGGTTGAACACACAGAACCAGTTTTAATTGATTACATTAAGATGAAGATTCTGGACTAGTTTGACAATCTCATAATACAGCTTGTGATTCATATTCACACTGTGCAACAGAGCTTTCACATTGCAGCTACTAATTTTACATTCATGACTTTATGGACAACATCTGTTTCAGTATCAGAAGAGAAAATGACTTTTGAACCTAATTAATAGTGTTCTTTATGGTTGACTTAAGTGACTTTCATACAGATTTTGCTTATGCTAATGTACTTTACATTCTAAATTTAGAGCTTCATCTATACTTAGCTGCAAACACATTTATAATGTCTATGGTGCCTTTTTAAACGACATATACTTCAAATTAGAAACATCCTTTTCCTGCAAAGGAGAAACTCTATGTAAAATATTATGCCCTTTTATATCATTGAAGCACTTGCTATCTAGTTGTGCTAAGGTGTAAAAACAAGAAAGAATTCTAAATTATGTTTCATTTATAGTCCAATATTTTACCTTAATATTGCCAGATAGTGTCTCCTTGTTATAATTTTTTTAAACTATCTTTAAATATTTTTTTTTAACAGTCCAGTCATTATCCCCTTCCAGGTTTCCCCCTGACAATCTTCATGCCATTCCTCCTCCCCTGTTTCCAAAAGGATGTCGGGATCCTCCCATTTCCCTCATACCCCACCAGAGTTCCCCCTTCACTGATGCCTCAAGTCTTTCCAAGGTTAGGTTCATCTTCTCTCATTAAGGACAGACTAGGCAGTCCTCTGCTGTGTATATGTCGAAAGCCTCATATCAGCTGGTGTATGCTGCCTGGTTGGTAGCTTGGTGTCTTAGAGATCTTGTGGGTCCGAGTTACTTGAGATTGCTGGTCTTCCTATGGGGTTGCCCTCCTCCATAACTTCTCTTCACCTTAGTTATATTTTTTGAAAAATTTCTTTAGTGCCCTTTATAGAAAATGGATTTGTATGGATATCAGGCATTCTAGAATGAACAATTGCGTACGAAAATGGTAAAACACACAAATACACACACACACACACACACACACTTGAGATGAAAAACAAAACATTTGTTATAAGTCATATATATTTTCTTAAGAGTTCTGTTACAAAACATTCCGACCATTGTGTGTGTGCTTCAATACTGATATCACAGATGCATACACACACAAATGCATATGTTCTCACATGTGCACACATATGCCACTCATGTACATGTATATATGTATTCATGTCTCTAAGGAAGAATGGCAGTGGGGACTAAGGAGAATGTGACATTGACGTGAAAGTACTATCAAAGACGGAAGCTTCTCAATTTCTCATATTCCCACTTTTCTAATTTCCTTCCTTAGATAATTCACAAAAATTATAACAGTTTTCATAGGCTATGTAGGCTATGTAGGCTATGGGCATGAGCACATGATTTACTCTATAGCCCTAAACTATTTAGCACCATGTCCCAACAACAGACATGCCAAATAACTAACATTTCATCCAAAATGCCCTATCAAGCAATTATATTAAAGTACATGAAGTGTTTCTTACTGTTAGGCAAATTGAAAATAGCAATACAAATTAAAACTTCTGTAGACTTCAATACAGATGATAAATCCATTACAAATAAATAAAGAATAAAAGATTTTTATGTACATAATAGTGACACTTAAATTTTATTTCTTTAACATTCAAAGTTACTTGACATATATTGAAATATTTATGCAATTTTGAGTTATTGATTGAGATTGTTTTATCTTCATTGTGTCAAAAAATTAAAGTAAATGAATTCATACATTTTAAATTTATTCCAAATGTGATTTTCAAGACAGTCCCTAATTTCCTTCAGCTTTACAAACTTTATGTAGATTTCTTGATTCGCTTCTTCCTTGGACCTCATTTCTACCCAGGTCTTAGAATTGGTAAAAGTCTTACCTTCAAAGTCCCTTCTGTCCACTCTCATCAAGTACTTTTGTGAGTAAACTTACAATGTAAATTCTTTCATTAATCACCAAAGGATGTCGGTAAATCTTTCTTAAAATCCCTTTCCTATTTTTTCCTCAGATTTTTCCTCATGATTTTCCTCAAGTCTTGAAAGCTATCATTTGAAATATCTAGGCAAAACACATTCCCTACACAAATTCCTAGAGAAGAGAGGGGCTTAACTTAGGTGAATTCATTGTTTTGAAAATTAAAATGTTCTTTTATGAGATATAAAATTATTTTCATTTACATTCCAATTTATTATAAGAATTTAGAATCCTTCCATCCAGATTTTAGACATTCTCCTGCTACATGTCCCTGTAGACTTATGTTGAAATACAATTGACTTTCTACTATTGCAGTAGCTGTGAACTGAGTCTTCCCAACCTGTATAACATTTCAAGAAAGATTTACTTTCACAACCATTAATATGTACCTCGATGATAGAAGAAAGATAGATAGGTAGATAGATAGATATTCATTTACTTTACATTCTGATTGCAGCTAACCCTTTCCCAATCCAACCCTCTCCCTCCTCTCCCTCAGTTCCTTCTACAGTTCTAGAGTGGGGAAGGCTTCCACATGAGTACCAACCTGCCCTAGCAGATCAAGTCACAGCAGTACTAAATGAATCCTCTCCTGCTGAGGCCAGAAAAGACAGTCCAGCTAGTGGAAAGGGATCCATAACTAGGCAACAGAATCTGTGACAGCCCCTGTTCCAATTGTTAGGGGAAACACATGAAAACCAAGCTACACATAGGTAACATATGTGTACGGTGACTAGGTCCAGCCCCTTCATGCTCTTTGGTTGGTTGTTCAGTGCCTGTGAACCCCCAAGGAGCCAGGTGTGTTTACTCTGTAGGTCTTCTTGTAGAGCCCTTGATTCCTCTGACTCCCTCAGTCCTTTCCCTAACTCTTGCACAAGATTCCTGAGCTCTGCCTATTAGGTGGCTGTGAGTCTCTGTATCAGAATAAACAAATATCATTAGTCGTGTCATGGATTGGATCTCTCCCATGGCATGGATCTCAAGGTGGGTCGGTCATTTTTTGGCTGTTCCCTCAGTGTCTGCTCCGTCTTTATCCCTGTATATCTTGTAGGCAGGGCAAATTTTGGGTCTAAGCTTTTGTGAGTGGATTGGTGTACCCCTCCCTCCATTGGAAATTGTGCCTGGCTACAAGAGGTAGTCACTTCAAGTGACTTAAAGTGGTCGTTAATATATTTTAACATAACGTTTCCGAGGAACTTTAATGTTATACTAATTTAAGTGAGTTGGCCTAACCCATTTATGAACTGCTAGAGTAGGTGAAGAGGCTGAGTTGCAGAGCCAAAGCTACAGGATCTCAATGACACAGGGCAACAATGGAGTCCCCATGAGGATCCAGAAGCCTCCAATGAACACTTGCAAGTGAAGCTGTGTGTGCAAAAGGGCCTACTGTATGACATACTGTGACACACCTTTGTTTTGTTGCTTTTCCTGTTTTGCTTTGTTACATTTTGTTTTATAAGAGCTGAAGGTGGAAATAGAGGGCTGAGGAGATGTGAAATTCACAACCAGTAAAAAACGTTTATTAAAAAATAAACATTTACTTGAAATTTCCTTTTGAATTTATTTTTCCTTCTGTACATAGTTATTATTGATGTATAATGGCTTTCAACCTTGATGACTAAAGCACAAATGTGTGAACAGTCAGAACTTTACTTCATTGAATGCAAATAACTGCTCAATAAATAGTAATAGAAAATAAAAGACAATGATTGATTTGTACCAAAATCAAAATTTTCATTTGAAATCAGAAGTAGTAGTTTTCACATGTTGACAAATAGAATCTTGATAAAATCATCTCATGATGATGCTATTTTCTGTTATAAAACAAAAACAAAAACAAAAACAAAATCACTTAACAATTCAATGATGGTGGACCACAAACTTTGTAAATTTGGAAACTGCATATTCCAAAAGCCTTGGGGTGCCTACTGATTTGCTTATCTTTTGAAGGAAGAAAAATTTTCATACTTCCTTGTTAATTTTATAAACTTATTTGAATCATATTAATTTTAGATATGCCAGTTATATAACTAATAATTTCAATTTTGTTTATGTAATGAATTAAATTTTCATTTTTAATTATTTTTACAATTTTTGAAACTAGTAGAAATTTATATCTCATGTTTATTTGATAAAATAACTGAATTTAATTTGAAATATAGTAAGTTCTAGTGCAGTAATAAAGTATACCATGGTCTATCTTTCATGTAATCTGGCCATATCATATTCACCTTTCTTTAATATTTAATGACCTTTGATCTTTTATCTATTAAGAGTGGTTTGCTCTGATAATGCATGACTCTAAAATACTGGTTTTGTTTTTGTTATGTACAGTAGAACACAAAATATTTATTCTGTTAACTTTCTCAGTAATTACCTTACTTTAATCTGCCTTCTCAATTTTAGTACACATAACAGAAGAAAGAAAAAACCCACATATTTATGTTAGTTCAGTTTACTCCTGAGTAAATTAAAAAGTTTAGTTCTTGATTAAAATATATATATATATAATATAAACATAGAATATATTAGGTTTCACTTAAAATATTCATGTTTGTTTTTATTGTACTCTAAATAAGAGATTGTGATGGGAAGTTGATCCAAGCTGTATTCCTGTTGGTAATACATGGTCTCCTAGGCCACATTGTTTCTCAAATTGAAAAATATGTATGAATAATTTTTATAGTAATGATAATAACCTTTTATATAAAACAGACTTTATCTTCTGGGCTCTTTTTTTCTCATATGACTCCCTTTTCCCTAAGGAGCTCACTTCACAGTTGTGTTCACTCGAGAGGACTTACTACCTTACATGTTTTTGATCCAAAAGAAAAAAAATAAAACAATCAATAAGACACACTTGATTCTCAGGATTATTTAAAATATCTAGTGAAGGACACAAATAGGAAAATGGCCCTAATGTTGGTGTATGCTTTCACCTTTGTTCAATCTCTACACTGAATAAAAGACATGTATTGAACTCTTTCTACACAATAGAATACTATAAAGTGGTAGATGGGTTTGATAATGAACAACTCATCAGTCAAAAGATACAACTCAAATTGTCGTGCTTCAGTAACAGATATATTGTTTGTCTCATATCTAAGTTTTAAGTTTCTTCTGTATTGATATGCTAAACTTTCTATGTTTTTCAACAAGAATTAACATTTCACATAAAATAATATTAATTTAAAATAAAATAACAACATTACTGAGTGATATAGATGATATAGGCTAGTTTCATTAAATTAATGAGCCACTGATCCCAACTTTGATGTCTCTTCTAATTATGCATGATGCATGGTTTCTTTCATAAGAAGACAACTAATTAATTAGATACAAATATCACCCATAGGTCATTGACAGAAAAGATGATCACTGATAATTTTGGTTTAGTATAAGGCAACTTAATATTTCTCTGAGATTTCCAGAAAATGTCATCTTAAATAAAAAATGTCTCTCACAGAATGATTTTAAAATAATAAGAAAGAATAGATTGACAATACTTATATATTTCTGTAATAGCAACTCTTACCTAATCTGAGCACTAATAGTAACTTTCTTAGATACACATATGTATAAAGTTACAAAACATTAATAAAACATGTAGGTAGAAAAGAAGAAATTAGCATTCATTTTGGTTCAAAAATTAAAACATCTGTCAAGGGTAACATGCTGCTTAAATATGTAAGGTGTAATTTACCTGGGTTGAATTACAAAGCTAATAAAGTATTCTCAAATTAAAGAAGAGTAAATAAATGGTTAATATCATTTATATTTAAAGAATCAGTCTTTTGGGAAAAAATAATTTTAATAAATTCACTTGATTGAATGCATTTTACTCCTTGATAAGCTTGATTAAGTAATCCCCTCACATTTTGTTTTTCTTTCATATGTAAACATATATAAGATGAACAGAATTGACATTAATTAATAAACACTCTTAGAACAGTTATAATCATGTACTTCAATTTCAATTGGTTTCATATATTTATTTTATTTATTTCTGTGTAAATTACAGTGTTGCATGTACAAAGAGTGGGGTAGAGCTCAGATGACCATTTTGAGAAGTTGATTCTCTCATTTTCTCATGTGGAACTTGGAGACTGAATTTAGGTCACAAAGATTGAAACTAAGCATCTTTACTAGCTGAGACATCTAGTATGTACCACTTACAGTTAGTAAAATGGTATTTCAGTAGAATGATTATAGAAGTTCAAATAATATTGTTATGAAATAAAAAAGTATAAAGTATTATGAAAACAACAATAATAAATGATGATAGTATTCTAGTCCAAAATGACTTTCAAGTGACTTGTCCTTGAAAATGTGAAAATATATATTGTTACTAGAAGCATGGAACCAATTTAGTATGTAGGGCCTATATAGAATTTTATTTAAAAAAATTATCAGATCATACTACAAAAGCCTACACACACACTCACACACACACACACACACACACACACAAAACAAAATTGGAAAATATGGATGAAATGGATAATTTCCTAGACAGATACCAGGTATCAGAATTAAATCAGGATCAGATAAACCATCTAAACAGTCCCATAACCCCTAAAGAAATAGCAGCAGTCATTAAAGGTCTCCCAACCAAATACAGCCCAAGACTAGATGGGTTTAGTTCAGAATTCTCTCAGACCTTCAAAGAAGAACTACTACCAATACTCTTCAAAATATTCAAAAAATAGAAACAAAAGGAACACAAACGAATTTCTTCTATGAAGGCACAATTACGCTTATACCTAAACCACACAAAGACCCAACAAGGAAAGAGAACATCAGACCAATTACCCTTATGAATATCAAAACAAAAATATTGAATGACATTCTCACAAACCGAATCCAAGAACACATTAAAATAACAATCCATCATGATCAAGTAGGTTTCATCCATGGGATGCAGGGATGGCTCAGTATATATAAACCCATCAACGTAATCCACTACATAAACAAACTCAAAGGGGGAAAAAAAATACATGGTCATCTCATTAGATGGTGAGAAAGCATTTGTCATAATTCAACATCCCTTCATGGTAAATGACTTGGAAAGCTCAGGAATTCAAGGCCCATACCTAAACATAGTAAAGTGATACACAACAAACCAGTACCCATCATCCAACTAAATGGAGAGAAACTTGAAGCAATTCCACTAAAATCAGGGACTAAACAAGACCTCTCACTCTCTCCCTACTTATTCAGTATAGTACCTGAAGTTCTAGAGCAATTAGACAACAATAAGAGGTCAAAGGAATACAACTGGAAAAGAAGAAGTCAAAGTATCACTCTTTGCAGATGATGTGATATTATGTTTATGTGACCCAAAAATTTCCAAGAGAGAACTCCTTAAGCTGATAAGCAACTTCTGCAAAGTGTCTGGATATAAAATTAACTCAAACAAATCAGTAGCCTTCCAACACTCGAAAGATGAAGAGGCTGAGAAAGAAATTAGGCAAATGACACAATAGTCACAAATACTATAAAAATACCTTGGTGTGACTCTAACTAAGCAAGTGAAAGATCTGTATGACAAGAATTTCATGTCTCTGCAGTAAGAAATCAAAGAATATATCAAAAGATGGAAAGATCTCCCATGCTCATGGATTGTCAGGATTAATTTAGTAAACATGGCCTTCTTGCCAAAAGCAATCTACAAATTCAATGCAATCCCCATCAAAACTCCCACTCAGTTCTTCATAGAATTAGAAAGAGTAATTTGCAAATACATTTGAAAAAACAAAAAACAAAGGATAGTGAAAATTATTCTCAACAAAAAAAGAAATTCTTGGTGAATCACCATCCCTGACATCAAACTGTATTACAGAGCAATAGTGATAAAAACTATATGATATTGATACAGGCAGATAAATCAACAGAATTGAAGACCAAGAATCAAAACCACATGCGTATGTCCACTTGATCTTTGACAAAGTAGCTAATACCATCCAGTGGAAAAAAAAAAACAGAACTTTCAACAAATGGTGCTGGGTTAAATGGAGGTCAGCATGTAGAAGAATGCACATTGATCCATTCTTATCTCCTTGTACAAAGCTCAATTCCAAGTGAATCAAGGACAGCCACATAAAACTAGATACACTGAATCTAATAGAAAGTGTGGAAGAGCCTCGAACACATCTGCATAGAGGAAACTTTTCTGAACAGAACACCAATGGCATATGCTCTAAGATTAACAATAGACAAATGAGACCTCATAAAAATGCAAAGCTTCTGTAAGGCAAATGACACTGTAAACAGGATAATATGGCAACAAACAGATTGGCAAAAGATCTTTACCAATCTGACATCCAATACAGGACCAATATCATATATACAAACAACACAAGAAGTTCGACTCCAGAGAACCAAGTAACACTATTAAAAAATGGGGTACAGAGCTAAAAAAGAATTCTCAACTGAGGAATATGGAATGGCTGAGAAGCACCTAAAGAAATGTTCAACATCCTTAGTTATCAGGGAAATGCAAATTTAAACAACCCTGAGATTCCACCTCAGACTAGTCAGAAGATCAAATCTCAGGTGATAACAGATGCTGGTAAGGATGTGGAGAAATAAGAACACTCCTCCCATTGATGGTGGGATTGCAAGCTGCTATAACCACTATGGAAATCAGTCTGGTGGTAACTCAGAAAATTGGACATAGTACTGCCTGAGGACCCAGCTATAACAGTCTTGGGTATACACACAAAAGATGCTCCAACATATAACAAGGACACATGTTCCACTATGTTCATAAAAGGCTTATTTATATTAACCTGAAACTGGAAAGAACCCAGTTGTCCTTCAACAGAGGAATGGATAAAGAAAATGTGTTACATTTACACAATGGAATACTACTCAACTATTAAAAAACAATGATTTCATGAAATTCTTTGGCAAATGATTAGAACTAGAAAATATCATTCTGAGTGAGGTAACTCAGTCAAAAAGGTACATACATGGTATACACTCACTGATAAGTAGATATTAGCCCCAAAGCTCAGAATATCCAAAATACAATTCACAGACCACATGAAGCTCAAGAAGAAGGAAGACCAAAGTTTGGATACTTCAGTCCTTCTTAGAGGGGAGATCAAAATACAGGGAGGAAATACGGAGACAAAGTGTGGAGCAGAGACTGAACAAAAGGCCATTCAGAGGCTTACACACCTGGGGATCCATCCTATACATAGTCACCAAACCCAGACACTATTTTGAATGCCAAGAAGTGCTTGGTGACAGGAGCCTAATATAGATGTCTCCTGAGAGGCTCTGCCAGAGCCTGACAAGTACAGAGGTGAATGCTTGCAGCCAACTATTAGACTGAGCACAGGATTCCCAATAGAGGAATTAGAGAAAGGACTGAAGGAGCTGAAGAGGCTTGTAACCCCATAGGAAGCACAAAAAAATCAACCAGCTGATAGAATGAAAGTGTCTATGTGTTCCATTAGAATGGCTTAGATTCTGAGGTCCAGCAAATGCTGTCTCTTAAAGGAAAGTTCAAGACCCAATAATTGTTTATTTGTTCATTCACAAAGATGGATGTCTCAGTTGGTCTTCAGAATATATCAGAATCCTGAAAATGCATGCTGTAATACTGAAGAAGGAAGGGAATTTTTAGTGAGATTGAGTGATAGCAGGCAAAGAACAAAAATTTCCTTCCTGTTTGTCCTTCATATAGGCTTCCCAAGAAGGTATGACTCACCTCAATAAGTATGCTCAACAGATTCATTCAAGAACAAAACATCCTCACAGGTACACCAAGAAGTTTAGGTTTTAAATTAATTGCAGATGTAGTCAAGTTAACAACAAAATATAACCATCACCCTACATCTAAATATATCTAAAATATCAAGGGAATTTCATTAAGAACTAGGTATCTTGTCTGTTCCTGGAATTAAGAAAGCTATTTCATAAGGGATATTGGAACATCTATCTCAGGTCTTTATAAAAGATTGTTATTGTTATAACATGCAGAATATAACTTCCAGTGAAAGAATGTGTTCTACATAATATATGAAATGCAAATAGTAATTGATATTATTTGTAATAATGCTAATTGTTATGCAATTTACTGTTGTCCAGCATGAATAAATAAGAATATAGAAGAAAAATGTCTTTAAACGTGGTGGAGTTTACCTAGTTCTTTAAACAAATTTCTGCATCAATAATTTATTCATATATATTCAGAAATTGCTCTTATATTACTTTTAATAAAGATTGAATAAGCATTGTTTAGCAATTCTTACCAACAATGTATGTGTGTGTTTTGTGCTTGTGTGTGTGTATGAGAGAGAGAGAGAGAGAGAGAGAGAGAGAGATTGGAAAGATTTTCCAGGGTGGACTTACAATAATTCTGTACATTGGACTAAGCTAAACTTGAATTCATGATTTTTATGACCTAGCTTTTGAGAATAAGAGCATGCTTTAGCACAACTATATCTGATCCTTTCGTCCATAACTCTATTTTATTAAAGAAAATCAGTCCACTCAATTTTGTTTTTAAAATACTTACTTTCATTTGTTTCCACCTGTATATGTGCCATAATAAGAATGGGAGGTCAGAGGACAGCTAGCATGGATCTGTGGTTTAAACTCAGATCATTAAGGAAGGTTGCAAGTGCCTTTGCCCACTAAGGCATCTCACCAGCATTGATTATTATTATCCTTTAACTAACATTTACTTTGTTGAAATTTGAAATAAACACAGTAACATAAAAATGGTAAATGAGCAAAATCACACATGTGAATATTAATTTTGACAAGTTGATTATAGTTACTAAAATTTATTTGTGTGTAGTTGAATATGCTAGTTTTAACTCCTACATAAAGCTAAGAAACTAAGGTGCATATATTTTATTTTACATAATAATTTCCAGCTTCCTAATCCATTATTCTCCTTTGATCCTTTATATAAATGCATCCCCTCTCTCTCAATTTAAATATTTTCCCTTTCGTCCCCATAGTAATTTACCGGTCTTTCTTGCATTCAAGTGAAACAAGGGACGCCATAGAAGAGGAAGAAGTACAGGAATGGGTGTAGAAGACCTTAAAATCCTTTTGAAAAGCCATATGGAAAAGCCACTACTAAAGAAATTTCTTATATATATGCACACATAAGTAGCAGTCAAAATATAGTTACATTGTAATGGAGAAAAGATATGCCAACAAGATACCACAAGCTAACAAGTAAAAAGCCTAGTACTAGGAATGGGTCAATATTTTGGAAGTTATTGCCTAGTGAGAACCCATAGCTCTCTAGACACTGTAGACTATTGACAATCCTCTTGATTAGTATATAGTACTTGACAGTAATACTCTATCACTGAAGACACCAAAATTGAGTCATGATGCGTGAAGAAACCAAGCTAAAGCTCACCTTTAAGCTTCATCACTACTGACTAATTTTCAAAGCTAAACGCACTATTAGAGAGAAAATAATTTTCCATTGTACCCATCAATAAACCTCATGAACTTCAATAATGATGGACCCGACAAGAAATGTACACTTATGCATCAGTGATGAAGATAATGGAAGTAAGCCAAACACTTTCTGATTGGACTTAAATCATACTCAAAATCATGAACATCATTATGGGCACCATTATCAGGATAAGGTATTTCCTGAGAGGTCATCAGTCATATGAGAGACTATATTACTATCTTTTCTTCATTGAATGGGCATACTAAAATATACTCCTAAAGAGTTATCATTATACCTATAGATCACTGTATTTCTCAGCAATTATCAGGAAATTGCTATTTGCATCTGGTAGTGAATAACTTAAATATAATACTTGTCAAGGTGAAGAGAATACAAAAATGAAGAATGCTCAAATGGAACACATATACTTCACATCCGTTTCCAGTGACTCGGGGTTCAACAGGAAAGAGGCACTGCAATGAGTGAGGAGCAGAAGAAAATAACTACACAAAAAGAGCATTAAATGGACACAGTAGTTCTGCTGCCCAAGTAACTTACCTTGCTTTTAACAGCATGCCAAGACCTGTGCAAGCTGAACTCAGACAAGAGATCATCAGGCATAGGAGGCTTGGGTGCAAAGTCATGTTTTTAGCTAAGAAGGTGTTGAGAACTTTTAGCTGATGATGGAGACTCAATTGTTTCTAAGAATATATCCCCTATATGGCAATTAGCCTCTGGTGGAAGCCAGCTTACAAGAATATTTGCAAAGTAAAATCTGGTCATGATACAATTGAAAATATGACATAAAATTGAATATATCTGGATTTAGGTGGAATCCCAGAATAGTTATGACAGGGGTAATCATAATAAAACCAAGATGTATGAAATTCTCTGAGTAATAATTAAAATTAAAAGTGTTAGGAATCTAGTAATCTCAGCTTGAAAGGAAAAATAAAATTTTAACTGTTTCACAAAAAATTTATTTCAAGCTTTATCCATTTTCCTACATATATGTTATTTACATATGCAAGTGGTCATTTGTTGATAGAAATTTAAGCTAATGCCATTCTTAATTACTGTGAATACTTGAAGAAACATGGATATCCAAATATGTGTATGGTAGGTCTTGGAGTTGAGTATATACCTAATAATGCTATATAAAATATAAATAACAATCTGATTATGTTGGATTTAGAAATGTTGTTTTGTGATCTGTAAGTTGTTTCTTTACTCTGGAGATTGTTTTGTTGCAAAGCAATCTCTTACTTCCTGTAATCCTGAGGAATTTCAATTCCTGGGTTTGTTTCCTAGGCTATTGGATTCCTTTTTAGAATGTGCTTACTTCTGTCTTCAACCTAAATGCTTTACTTTTGTTTTCCTCTAGTAGTTTCAACATTCCTTATTTTATACTAAACACTTCAATACATTTTGAGTTTTTTTTTTTTTATGAAAGTGATTAGGAATAAGTCTAGTTCTATCCTTCTAATATATATATCCAATTTAATCAGCAGCATATCTTGACCACAATTTTTCTCCATGTTATCTTTGTAATTTTTGACACTACCATGATTAATATGATCTCTAGTTTTTTAGTGTACCATTCTACGTTATTGATCAACATGCCTACTCTGATTCCAGTAACATATTGTTTTAGTTTGTATTGTTCTGTATTGAAATTGAAATAATGTATATGTTGTTCATTTTGCTGTTATTATCCAAGGTTTTTTCTATTTCCATATGAAATATAGAATGCCCTTTTGTTTGGCATGATACACAGTGGAAATTAAAATTGATTTGAATCTATAGATGTCTTCAAGTGCTTATCTATAATCACAAAACAAATTCTGATAATCTGTGAACATGTAGAATAAGTCCATCTTTTATGAATGTTTTCATTTTTTTATTTGTTTTCGTTGACTAACTTTATTCCTATCTTTTAAAAAAAGCTGTTATGAATAAGACTCTTTTTTCTTTTATACTTCTAAAATCTTTTGTTGCTCTCTCACGTATTAATTTAAGACCTCCAATTCATTTGGAAAAAAAATATATATACATATATAATTATATGTCCATTAATTCATATGTACATACATGTATATTTATATTTATAAATATACATATATTAATGAACATATAATATGAATATATATAATATAAATTGCTGACTCCTTTCAGTGTTTTCTGTTTTCATATAACTGTAAGTGATAATGGGTAACTGGAGATAAGCAATCAGTAGGCTAATTCTTGTAAAAGACAAATTCTCCCTCCTTCAGTAGTTGTTAAATGCTTGTGGTTGGTCCCTGAACATTTTGTTGATCCCAGTAATATTTTTTCACCTAAGTTTAGATGGCAGTTAGAGTATATAAATCGTTCAGGTATGGTTTAAGTAATAGTGGTATGAATTTATGGGTGTAGCTTTCTTATCAAGGTATCTTATTTAATGATTTTATTGTGTGAAGAGATACCATAAATGTAGAAGAAACAGCAGTGGCAATCTCTGCATAAATGTTGGGGGCCCCACAGCCCAGAAATCAATACCTGAAAGACAAAGGATTGGTGATGCAGACGATTTCAGCCAATCAGAAACTGCTGCTGGGAAGAGGTGCTTGCTTGGGACCAATGGGACTTGGGTAGATGATATAAACGGTGCCTACAAGGAGTAAGAAAAATCTTGACTGGGACAGCATTCAGAAGAGCTTGTTGCTGTGTTTTCACCTACTCAGTGTCTGAGCTTTTGATTCTACCCCACCTCATCTCCAATCCCCAAGGGCAAGTAGAGTCAGGCAGTCCAGGGCACAGGCAGCACATGACCAAGTTAATTCTTATTAAAAATATAAATAAATAAATTTAATTGAGACTGGCTTACAATTTCATAGATTTAGTCTCTTATTGACATGGTGGGACATGGCCACATGCAGGCTGACATGGTGCTGTGAAAAAGAAGTTGAGGGCTCTACGTTTTGATTCACAGGCAGCAATGTGAGAGTATGATTCACATAAGGCATAGTTTGAGCATAGGGGACCTCAAAGCCTGCCCCTATATTGAAGTATTTCCCCCAACAATGCCATGCCTCAACTCCTAATAGTGCCACTCCCTATGAGCCAAACATTCAAACATAAAAGTCTATGGGGGCCATTTTCATTTAAACCACCATACCTTATAATCACAGAGCAGATTTTTGGTCCTCTGACTCCTATGATCTTTGAATACCCTCTATCATGAGGATATACTATTACAGCGGGAGTAGTGCTATAGATGTAACAACAGAGGCTGTGTATTCTAGGATCAGGAATTTACACTTTTGAAATGAAATTAAACTCTATTTTCAACAGTTTATTTAAAAATTTTAATATTGCCTTTATGCATTTGTTAATCAATGGATTAATTCAATGGTACTCATCGATAACTAAGATTATTGTTTTCTCAAACACTGTAAAGAGGGGTCATATACTTTCAGTCAGAAAATAGGACAATGTAATAGAAGATCAAACCAAGATAAATTTGGAAATAGCTGACAGTGTTTTATAATCAATTAGCTCTTCATAGTTCATGGTTCCCTGGACATTTGGAAGCTTGTAAGAAATATAAATTTTCAATTCCATTGCAGATCTCCTAATTCATTTTTTCTAATGAATAAATCCAAGAAAATGTGTCTTTGTATGTCTTCTTCTCAATATTGTTGTGTAGTAAAAATACCAGATTCTATGACGTAAAATTCAAGACTAGAAATAACTAGATAGAGAAAAAACCATAATAGTACGCTCAAAGCACTATTCATCATGAGTAAAGATAAGGCTCCTAAGAGAGATATTTTCTTCCATTGACTACCTGGAAGCATCAGACAGAATAAAGGAAAAAGGTAAAGAGTTTATATAAAGCCTGGGGTGCTTTATTGTATAGAATTGATCAGAACTTTAGCTTTTTTAATTTTAAAGATTACTGAATTCTGTAAATTATAACTTTACATGAAAAAATTATACTCATTCCTTTTAAGAGTACTGTACAAAAATTTTAACCTAGCTGAAACACAAGAAAAAGGCATTAATATAATCTTTCTGCATATGTTATAGGGCTTTTTAAAGAGATAGTGCATAAATGCATTAAACAATCTATACAATACAAGCCAACAGTGAGAGGGAATAAGTAAAACAGACCAAGAACCGAAAGTGTAAATAGAATAAATAATGAAAACACAAATAAAGCAACAATTGGGAATTAAAATTTAAGAACTTGAATAGGAAACTCAAAGAGATGCCTCAACAACAGAATACAAGGTATGGAAGAGGAAAATCTCAGGGATTGATGAGGTGATAGAGGAGACATATGACTCTTTCAAGAAAATGTTAAGTCTAAAATATTCCTAGCACAGAAGATCCAGGATATCTCAGAGATTAAAATACCACCAAGTAAGAGGAATAGAAGAAGAAGAAACCTACTGAATGGCATAGAAAATATTTTCATCTAATAATAGAAGAAATTTTCCCTAACCTAAAGAAAGAGATGTTTATCAAAGTAAAGGGAGCAAACACAACACCGAATAGACTGGACCAGAAATGAAAATCTCCACAATACATAGTAATTAATACACTAAATTACTTAACAAATAAATGATAGTAAAAGCTACAAGGGAAAAGATACCAAGTAGCAACAAGTATGACCTGTTGGGAAGACATCAGCTTTATGAATAGAGATGTTAAAAGTCAAATGGGCTTCAGCAGATAAACAGACTCTAAGAAACAGCACCTGCCAGCCTAGAATACTATAACCAGAAAAATCACCATACAATGAGAAAATGAGACATTCCATGATAAAACCAAATTGAAACAAGTTCCATCTACAAATAACTCCTACAAAAAGTACTAGATGGAAACACCAGTCATAGAGTTTACCCATGTTCAAGAAAATACAGGAAACATATAATCACAGGTAAGCAAATTAATAGTGTGAAAACACCACACACAAACACACACACACACAGAAAAAGCAACAGCACTACCATCACCATCACCCTCACCATCACCTCCACCAATAACAACAAGAAAAACAAAATAGCAGTTATAAACTAAGAATATATATATATCTATATATCTATATATATCTATCTATATATATATCTCAACATCAATATCCTTAATTCTATAATAAAGGAGAAAGACTAACAGAATGTGAAAATAGGATCTATCTTGAGGCAGGTCTTCTGAATATATATATATATATATATATATATATATATATATATATTCAGATACATACATATAGTTTGGTCCTCTGGAGCTAGAGTTTAGGTGGGTGTGAGCTACCCAATCACTCATTTGGTGTGAGCACTCTACATCAAATCTGGTGCTCTGCAAGAGCACTATGCTCACTTAACCCCTTAACTATATCTTGGGCCACAAAAACTTTTAGTTGTTCCTTTCTGCTTTTCCTATATTATTAATGAAAATGACTATGGTAGGTGGAAACTATTTTCAATTAATATTTTTACTGATATATGAAAATACTAATAATAAATTAGTAAGTAAATCTCTGTTATACTTACAATTTATATTATGTAATATCAGGACTTGTGAATACCAAAGACACTCTGTCAAATATTATTGTATCAAGTTTGATGTCTTCAAAGCAACATATTTTCTAGTTGTGACATAACAACACTTAAGCTAGCACTCCATACTAAGTGACATTTGTTCTTGAGTATTTACACATTTATTCTACAAAATTGTTTTCTCATCTTTTTCTGATGTTCACCAATCATTATGAGGGTGTGAGTAATAAAAAATACTCAATAAATATGTACAATGAGTGACTTAAAATTACTTTATTAGACATCAGAATTTATAGGTTTTATACGTTAATATATTTCCTTGGTCACTTTGTATTAAACTCTTCCAATATTCTACATACATCAAAGTTTCATCTGTATAATCTTCATTTAAATAGATCTATAAAATATTTGTGTATTATTTAACATTTAATCAAAACTGACCTTAATATACATTTTAGCTGGAAAAGATGAAATAGCCCTCACTTTCTCTCCATAGCTCCTATATACATGTGAAAACTAGTTTGTTTGGGGAAGTCATGCAAAGCAAAAGAATCATCTGTCTTATACATAAAAATTGGGCAGTAAGTCATTGTGAAAATATATAGAAGTGATTTGTTCATCTTTTCAGCCATGGGAGAAGGAATGTATTAGAAAAGAGAAAATGACGGTCATTTTCCATTACCTGTTTTAATATAGCCCTGGATAAAGTTGTTATAGGTAGAACATTTTAAATGTATTCTTCCAATATACTTCCCTTATATTAAAATGTATGGCATTCTTGACAACTATTTAAATATTTATATCCTACTTCCATTGAGTTCACAAAATGAAGGTAAACAATATATATTGGATGAAATCAGCGAACAGAAGTAATCTTCTAAGTCCCTACCATATTAATTTCTGTATTTTTCACATTGTATCTTTGTTTCTATTATAGCATAAAATGCAAATATTACACTGGAGAAACAGCTTTAAGTAAGTACATAAAACTAGTACACAGGAAATATGGATAATGTACAAAAGTATATAACAATGAATTGCATAAACAGTTACATTGTCTTTGTTACCAAACTCATATATATTTTATACTCCCATGTCTCCTTGGCAGACTTAAGTATTATTATACAATGTGATAATTTTTATTTAAAAATGAAATATGCAGCCAGAAATAAAATATATTTCCCCTATTTTTAGCCCTTTTATTTAATGGCAAGATAGAAAATATATTAGAGAGGGGATTCCACAGAAAGTGAATATGGAATCTGAACTATAAAACTTAATTATCATTAGCCAAAGATATTCTTTAGTAATAGAATTTAACTGTAATAGTGGGGAATATTACTTTAAAGCACATTCACAAGAATGCACCTTTGAAAGATTTTATTTAGCCAGTTAAAATTAAGATGCCAGCTATATGACACAGTCATGTTACATACATACAATTTTGATCAAATATGAGCCCTAGTTTTTCAGATGGCTACTTTCAGTGCTTTTATCATCATAGTTATTTTTATAATTGTTTAATCATCATCCTTTAGTTAAAATATTCATTAAAAGTGGTTAATCATAATATATATAAGTTTATTCATAACCAATATTATGAGCCAAAATATACACCCATTTGATTTCATCAGTATATATTATTTACCTTTTATATCATTATACATTCCCTATGTTCCCATTCTTGTCCTTTAAAAGAAATAGTATATTTAAATTATTTTGAAAAAGTCTGGAAATTTTAGCCTTCTTTCCTGTGTAGTCCTGATTTGGTAAGATTTGGAGAATTGGTCATATAAATTAAGACATAAATTCCATTACCCTGTAGCCATCAAAATTCTAAATACCTACTTAATCAGTTTTTTGTACAAATGTGTTCATCTTTTTATTTTGCTTCAACTCAGGTTGATTTACACAATCAAATTGTTCCATTTTACAGGATTCTTTGTTGTTGTTGTTGTTCTCAAAAAGTTTATTTTCTCTTTTATTAGCTTTTATTTGTGATCAGTGAGATTCCCTGACTAATGATGAAATATTTTCCCATTTGCTCCATGAATTTATACTTCTCTTTTTCTGAAGCATGTCTTGAAGCTGTGTGATTCTTAAAAAAATCCATTGCTTTTGTGATGCTGAAACTGTATTTTCCTGATGATATAAACTAGAAGTACTTATTCGAAGTGTAGATGTTATTTTTCTGTTGATCTTTGTGATGTTTTCTAAGAATAGAATCATTTTGTGAAGTGCATCGATCGGGTTCAAGTGAGATCACCAAATATGTTGTGAAATAGCCCTGCACTTCATACTTTGTAATCTTTAAAACGAATGTACTGACCAATTTCAAGGTTTAAAATAAAAGAATCAGAAACAACACTGCATTTGTTTAGAAATGTGCAGAATGTGTTAGATAAACCAATCAATATCTAATTACAAGTCTGCAGCCTTCTCTGTTTTAATGCTTGAGCTTTCACGGAGATAAACCACCTGCAGTGTGAACTGATGTATTTGTTCTGACAGCACTTTTAAAGGACTGTTCAAAACCTGGCAATGACTGCATTCTTCCACGAGAAATAATTTTCCAAGAGACTTATTTCCACTCATGTTTGAATGAAGATAAAAACAAACAAACAAACAAATGAAAGACCAAAACCAAGGAAGTGAATGAGTAAACAAATATACAATAATTAAATCATTGCTTCTGTTTTTAATTTATTTACTGATAATTTTATTTGTTTAGATTTGAAATGTTGTACCCCTTCCTGGTCACCCTCTCTATGAATACCCACCCCCATCCCCCACCCCGTTGACTCTAACAGGGTGTCCCCATCAACCCACCCTCTCTCACCTTACCCCTCTAGCATTCCCTTCTCTGGGGCATTGGGTCTACTTAAAATAAATTAAATGCAATATTTAAAACAACATCTTTGCTACTATAATTAAAAGATAAATTTGGGGATTTGGGTAATAATGTGAATTCTATCAGTCACCATATATCGGATAATTGTTGAGCTGAAAACTAATGTAACCATTAAAACTGCTCAAGCATATTGCTGTCTGTCTACATAGTCTACATAGTCTACATAGTTTACATAGTCTACATAGTATACATAGTATACATAGTCTACATAGTATATAGATTCTTAATACTTCTATTTGATTCCACAAAATATTCATTTTTTACTGATGTTATATTAATCATGAATTCTAATATAAGCCACGCACGACTCTATATCAGATTCTGACTAGGACTCATGTAATCATAATCCCCAAGCCTTAGAGTACATCCTGGTAATACTTCATCAAGAGCAGACTATTATAAAAGCATCTTCTGTTTCCTTACAATTCTAAACATTAGTGTTTTAGCTAACAACGATATAAGGAAGAGAAAACAATTGCAGGAATATTTAGATTTCTTTTAGACTGCTTTAAGTATTCTTGTTTAGTAGGGTTAAAAGTTATGGATGCCAGGCAGTGGTGGCACATGCCTTTAATCCCAGCACTTAGGAGGCAGAGACAGGCAGATTTCTGAGTTTGAGGCCAGCCTGTTCTACAGAGTGAGTTCCAGGACAGAGAAACCTGTCTTGAAAAACCAAAAAAAAAAAAAAAAAAGTTATGGATATTTTAACAGTAGTTTAACAATGGTTGTCATGGTAATGTTTAATATTACTGTTTAGTATCATCATTATTATTTCTTTGTTAAAATAATATGTTAAAATTAGAGATTTAGTTGTGAAGATAACATTGTTCATAATCCTTGTTCCAATCTCAGTTTTCAAATCTCTATGATGACAAAGTGGTTTCTTGGTTGCCTAAGACCTGAAGATATTATTGAACTCTTCAACTTGAATGCATCTTTAAGACCTGCAGACTTCTATCTCTTTGTTATCTTGGTGTAGTGAAAAACTCCTGTTACTACCATTCTTTGACTAAATTTGAAAGCTACATGTATTATCTAGCAATTTTCCTGGAGCAGATAGTACAAAATCATGATATTTCTTCCATTATCACACTAGAAATACACTCCTCCAGAATTCTGTCAGCATTAATTCCTTAGTGTTTACTGAGAGTAAGAAATCTCACTTGCGATACATTATGAAAACTAGTACAGTTCCTATTGCTCTAACAGCTGTCTTTAATGCCACCCATTATAGTCCCGTGCTCTCAATGCTTCATGAAGCTACATCTGAAGGTACTATCTCAGAAGCATAAGCAATATCCTAATTAGATGTGAAAAACATGTGTGATTGTTATAGGTATAGTCAAATGACATGCATTTTATTTAATGAAAGATCATATGCTTAATATTTCATTAAGCATACACTTACACATAAACACACACATACAAAACCACACACACACATATATGTGCCTAATATAATATATATTCCCATATTGTATATGCTTGTAAATATACCAATAAATTCATTTGTTTTTATAATCTATGTTATGTCCATAAAAACTAGTTTTTATCATTTACATGAGTATATACATTAGTATGAATGCATGACCTGACTTAATCAAAAACTGCATATTACGTATTTGTACAGATTCATATGTATATACATATAAGCACTTATTCTTGTATATGATTTTTTACTTTGTTGAAATATGTGTTCAAGGGTAAAAATTGTGTGTTTCTATTATTACTGCAGAATCAGGAGTGAAACTTTCAGCTATGTTTAATCACAGTACATCTCTCAATAAAGTATTTATTTCCAAATTATAAATATGATATTTAATTTATGTTCATATTACTGTGAAAAGTAAAAGTTTCTTACAATCATGCAATTTTTAAATAATATTTTAGCTTGATACAGTCTAATTATAATTATATAATTATAATTGTCATATATGCCTACATATCCTAGTCAATATTAACAGAGTTTTTCTTTTTATTTCTTTTGATTATTTTATTTATTTACATTTCAAAGGTTATCCTCCTTCACACTCCCCCCACCCCATCCCATTCCTTTACCCCTGCTTATAAACAAAAACATTTATTTGAGCCTGGCTTATTTTTAGAGGTTTAGTCCACTGTGTTTTTGGTTTTGTTTTTATTTTCTTTTAATTAATTAATTTATTTTTTACACTCCAGATTTTATCCACCCCCTGTCCACCCTCCAATGGTTCTACATCCCATACCTCCTCCCCACCGCCCCTGTCTCCACGTGGATGTCCCAACCCCCCACCCCCACTCCCTCCCAACCTGAACTCTTAACTCCCTAGGGCCTCTAGTCTCTTGAGGGTTAGGTGCATCATCTATGATTGAACACAGACCCAGCAGTCCTTTGCTGTTTATGTGTTGGGGGCCTCTTATCAGCTGGTGTATGCTGCCTGTTTTGTGGTCCAGTGTTTGAGAGATCTTGGGGAGCATATTAATTGAGACTGCTGGTCCTCCTACAGGGTTGCCCTCCTCCTCAGCTTCTTTCTTGAACTCAGGACCTCTGGAAGGGCAATCAGTGCTCTTAACTGCTGAGCCATTTCTCCAACCCCAATACAGTTTTTAATATTACATTTTTAATTTTTGAAATTATGGTATAATTACATGATTTATCTACTTCTTTTCTCCCTCAAAACTCCCTTATCCACTTCTTTGCTTTCTTTTAAAGTAATATCTGTTTTTGCAATTAACTTTTACTAAACACACACATATACAATGTTTTTCTGAATACATAAATAATCTGCTCAGTCTTTATAATTTCTTGTGTATGTGTCTTGGGCTGACAATTTGATATTACAAAATCAATTCATAAACTCTTTACCAAAAATATACAAAGAGTATTTCTGCATTCCCAGTTCTCCATAATTCTTTCTGTAAATTTGGGGCTACTGAGATGTCCCTTTCCATAATAGTAAGTCAGTTGATGTCCTTGTTCATCTCATGTTTAGGAAGTCATCTCATGTTTAGTGAGATTGAATGGGTATAGCTTTTGACACTACTGAGAGACACAATCTAGTAGCACATTCTCTGATCATCTGGCTTTTAACAATCTTTCTGTCTGAACTTCTGTGATGGTCTATAAAGCTTGTGTATAGGAGTTGTGTTAGAGATGTATCCGATAGACATGGCCAAACTACTCCTTATTTTGGTTTGTTGTGGAACCCTGGGATTGTCTCTGTGTGTTTTAAAGAAGAGTTTCTTTGATTAAGGATAAAGACTACAATTATCTGTTGATATTATTGCAGATTTTTTTTTTTTTAGAGATTAGCAAATTTCTAAATGATCTCAAGTTTTTTTCAAAGATCCATGGCTTCATTAGCTCTTGAGTAGTATCAGGCATGATTTCCCTCCTTTTGAGTGACATCTTAAGTCCAATTATAGACCTTTCATTTACCGTCTTAGAGTTTCTGGTCTGTGAGCCATAAGAAATAAATGGACACTGCTTATAATCTATACTGATTTTACCATGTTATTACAGCATCAGAAATGGACCAAGATAGAAAGAAAGCAGTTTTAATTAAAGTTCAATTTGGAATTTCAATTTAAGAAAATCAAATAGAAAAAGAATCATTCCAAAATATAAAACAGTTTTATGAATAGATAGATAGATTGCAATGAAACTTAAATTTGAAATACATGGGTGAAATTTCTCCATTTTCATTAAAATATATCACTTTTTTGGAGGGAAATAGTGGAAGGGTAAATCTCTCAGGGAGAGGGGAACTGGAGGGGAACACTGGGTGCAAGTATCAGGAGGAGCAACTGCAATGAGGATGGAAAATATAAAGAAGAAAACATAAGATTTAGGAAAAAAATAGTGATGCTTAGGAATTTTTATCTTGTTTGCTCAGTGTTTACTAATAAAATGTTGACAATTTTATTAAAGGTCCCACTATAAGTATAGAAAACTTAGGAAAAATTAAGTTTTTGCTTTTGTGAAAATATAATCTAAAATAAAATTACTAAAACCATGTTGCTCAAGTTTATCCATATTTGTTCACTGGAATTGCATTAATGTGTCATGTTCCTGATTGATTAATACTTGAAAAATTCATTTCAGACATAAATCGATATTAGCATATAGATAGAAATGAATATTATGTCAATAGTGATTGACAAAGTTGTTTTTGTGGCTGCCACACTTTAGATTAATTTTACCTTTTGTCTTAGAAGCAGAAAACGTAAAATATTGCTTCAATTTTCCAATCCATTTAAAATAAAAAGAAAGTAATAAGCTAGTGAAAAAATAATAAAGGCTTTACAGTTAGTATATGATTGACATTTGGCTAAAATGTGTTTCCGTTGCAAAGTCTAGCATCAATAAAACTGTGCTGACTCACTTTTTGCCTGTATAAATTCTCAAATCTTAAGCTGTGACTACAAAATAATAGAAGTACTTTTTTTGCATTTATATGTGTGGATTCCCACTGACATGACACTACTGCTATGCATAAGATATATTTTGAATGAAATTATATACCTAAAAGTATAACTAAATGTCATAAAGCATTTCTCACATAGTAAATTAAGTTATAAAGCTCTGCTCCTCATTGTATGATAATTGTATCATACAATGCTACATACATTGTATGTACCAGAGAGTGCCTATATATACACAAGTATAATGAAATAATAAAAACATAACACGTACTGAAATTCAGGAACAATGTTAGGTAATAAAAGGTAATTATAAATATTTAGAAAAAAATAAAAAGAGAATGGGATTATTGTATGTATCAGGAACAAAGAAAATATTGACAAAAATATGCTAGGGTGAAGTCAAGAACTTTAGAATTCACACCCGTATTCTTAGTCACTAACATGAACACACATGCACATTCATGCTTATAAGGAATATGGATATACTATTTGAAATAATTAAAGACAGAAAAGTAAAATATGGGACAATATGTTTAAGTTTTTCTTAAATACTAAACTATTAAGAACTAAAACAAAAATTACTAAATAAAAGTTCATAACCTACCTTAGGATGTTTGTAAAAATGCATAAAATAACAATAATTTTATAAATATCATTCATGTATGAATTATTGAAAATGAAACTGGCATATAACCAAAATGCACTAAATCAATATTTAAGTTTTAAGATTTATATTATTTTTCATTTCTAGGTTTTTCTGTGTTTGTATTTGTGTGTAACTGTCTAGGCATCACACTGGCCAATAGGTGGCATTAGAGTCTCTGAAGCTATAAAATATCCAATTAAATTATTTTTTTTTCCACAAGAAAAAAAAAGAAAAAAGTGCTTGTGTGTCATGGGAAATGTGTTCTCAGAAGCAAAGTTGTCCTTCTTCATAAGCTGCAGATTCTTTTAAGTGACCATTCTCTCTAGTTCCCAAGAGTGACGCTCAGAGTTAGTGCCTTCACTATTTTGGGTATAATCTTGGGCAATTGTTCCAATGATGGATATTAATCCTGGTTTCATAATTTTACTTTGTACCATCAGAATGTGTACCTCTTGTTGTTCTAAAAACAAATAATGACTTCTGATGCAAGCCTCCTCATTGTCTCTTTTTCTCCTTGAACAATTTCAAAGCATCTGTTCTGTGATTTCACCTTTTTTCCAAGCTTCCAGCTCCACGGGGTTTCTTGTACCCTTGTAAGTCATTGCATAACCCAGCACTCAGGATGTGATCGATGTTTGCAGGCCCTGTCCCTGACAGATGCTGTTTCCCACCAGTGATTTGTCATCTATCATAGACATGTAACATTCAACTATTTCTTGATGATTTAGTATCCCAAATCCTGTTAGTTGGTGGTGGTGGTTTGTTGGTTTCTGTGTTCTACAGTTTCTGTTTAGAGCAAGAAAACCTTTACATGATTTTATTTTCAATGTTTGCTTTTACTTAAAGAAAAACTGCAAAAAATTTGCATTCAGTTGTATGAAATTGTTTACTTCATAGAAGTTGATCAAATATTTTATGCATACTATATCATCAAAATTCTAAGAACAGAATAATAAATGTAAATAAGCCAAGACAAATATAATTATTTTTCAAGGTACTCTTTATTAAATATCCTTTATCTCTACTCTCAATGTTTAATTTATAGTTTTATAGAATTATTTTGTAGCATTAGCAAGTATATAAATCATTGAAGTACCTTGTTAAAACAGGTGACTAGAAATAACACCCGGGGTGTTGATTTAGTAGCTTGAGAAGATTTCCACGTAATTAGCATCTTTAGCAAATTCACAAGTTACAATGACTCTTTCACACTGGTTAACCCATTTTTAGAGCTATAGCTCTAAAATTCAAGTATTAGAAGCGCATGACTACAGAGCTCCCTTAGAATACCTCCTTTGGCAGCTGAACTAGGTGGAACAGGCTTGGCTCTGAGCAACATACTCTTAAACAGGTGGTAATGTGTTAAGAGTGAGCGGAGGCAATTATGCCATGTTCCCCTCCAGGTCTAAATTATTCTCTTTATGACACAAAATTTGTTTATACTGATTTTTAGAAAACACTTCATAACTTTTCTGTATGTGTGAATTCTTCTAAGTTATACAGTGAGTTGCAACTCTTAAACAAGCATATAAAAATGCAAGTTGTCTATAGGCAGTAGAAGCTTTGTGGTGTTCCAGGGCTCATGTGTGTTTGTAAATCAGTGTTTAGGTATATTCTCAGTAATATATTGTTCTGCTGTCTTATAATGTATGTTTGCATGTAGTTGCTCAAAACTGGATAGCCACTATAAGACTGACCTCCTGATTTTGTGTAATTGAAATAATCTCAGTTCCATTGGATTTTTAGAAAAGCTACCTGTAACCCTGCATACCTAGATCTAGCATATAGTAGATCTGTATGATGTCAATTTGTAATTCAGATCTTGATATAAATAAGTTGATTATATTTCTTAAATTTATTTAGTTTTTCAAATAAAAAAAGAAAGATTATACTCCACCTATGAATTCATTATATAAGTTGAAAATAAATACAAACACCACACACCAATAAAACCAGCAACAACAAAATGCAAAACACCAATTATTTAACATTATTTAATAATGCACACCTAACTCTCTTTATTGTCCCAGTGGTTCAAAAGCTTAATTAACTTAAAGTATGTCCATTAAAAAATTGAGGAACTCGTACTGCACCAGAAATTATGTATAAGACCATGAAAATATCATTTACTTAATTCTGTCTTTATAGTATCTAGTAAACACCAATGACAGAACACACAGATTCTAGTTATGATAGATATAATTGCTGATTATGCAACTGACCTTATTTGCTGGAATATTTCATTTAAACTTACATTTTAGTATTACTTCAGGATGCTCAATATGATAATTGTTATAAACTGTTGTACTGTAAAGCTGCATTTAAAAGATTGATAGTATGTATACCATTGATATTTTTGTCTTGGAAGTGTGCAAGCCTTGGAAGGAAGTTCATTGTATTTTATTAAGTTTACTCAGTTCTATTCTATTTAAACTCTCAGCTCCATCTCTATATCTTTCACAAAAATCTCTAATATCTCCAATTAATGCATTCTGCTTCTACTCTTCTAATAACTTTTATCTCTGTGTTTCTGTGCTGATCTAAATGCATTTATATTTTCTGATATTTGTGCTCGAGAATGCTGTGAGAAGTGCTGGAGAAATGGCTCAGCATTGTTGTAGAAGACTAGAATTCGGTGATCTGCACTCAGAACTGGCAGTTTACAACTTAGTGTAGCTCTATCTTCAAGTGATATAAGGCTCTCTTGAATATCTGGTCTCCATACTCACATTCCCCAAACACACATGGACAAAACAATTAAAAATAAGTATAAATAGATTATTTGA
Organism: Rhynchomys soricoides; assembly: GCA_019843965.1. Lineage (NCBI taxonomy): Eukaryota > Metazoa > Chordata > Mammalia > Rodentia > Muridae > Rhynchomys > Rhynchomys soricoides. The sequence goes on along the minus strand of JADRCH010000004.1, from coordinate 32,273,061 downwards.
AATATGCTCAAAATTAATAAAATAATTTAATTCTCCCTATCCTCATTTTCATCATCAAAAAATGCTCTCCCAGATTATCTCAAACTGAAACAAAGTATACAATGCGTTATTATTCACTGTATAATGCAATTGTATAGAATAATTTGTAACATTGCAGTGAATTAGCAATATTATAGTAAGCATTCATTTGAATTAGAATTTAATTTTCTGTTAATAGTATGGTTTTTTCTAACAATATAACGTATTGATGTGATACTTTGATATTTTTCTAACTACCTATAACTTACAAGCATACTTCAACGTAGTAAGCAATATAGAAATTCCAGTCATTTTGATGGAAAAAGTTTTAAAATATCAGAGATCAATGTCTGGCACTCATGTTTTCAGGTAAGTGATCTGGTTTATAAAGAAGTACTAAGAAAAGTTTCAAATAAGTATAAATAATTGGAAGCCATTATATTTACAGCTGATGTCTATACAATATCAATATGTCCTAGGTCATCCCTAGGTCAAACAGCACTTGTTTCAGGAAGTTTTCATTAATAATTTGGAGAAACAGTTATAAAAGTAGAGTACCACCTGTCCACTACCTTACCAACTACTTTTCTTGGTTGAAGGTTAAACTTATATAGCAAAGCAGATGCTAGAGAATAGTTCACATTTCAGTCACAGATATGTCATAAAAACTATCATAAAGCTATCATTTATAGTGAATAATAAATGTCATTTATGAAGCAAAAATAAAAGAAAACTAAGACAAATCATAAACCTACAATGAAGGAGAAAAAGAAATGCAGTGAAAGGAGAGAAGTGTGGCATCGCATTAGGGTTTCTCTGCAGCTTTGGGTTAGTAAAAGGAAAATTGAAGGGGCAGAGAATGAAAAGGGGATCGGAAAAATTAAGAGGAACCTTTCAGGGCAATTTCAGATGACAGCTCCTAAAATAAAAAACAATTGGCTCAGGAAGTCACACACCAAAGCCTCCAAGAAATACATTTTCAGAATGCAAAATGCATTCTGAAATGGTCTGAAATTTAAATTCAGAACAGTCTGGAAATAATGCATCATCACAATGTTGAATCAAAATATATGATGTCACCTGCCTCTTTAGAAATAGTATTTTTCATCTACATGTCATATCTAATTATAGTAAAGAAATACAACTTATTGTTATTTAGAACCTCATTTTAGATAACCCCAAAGTAACAATGGGTACTCTTAAGAGGTGTCCCTTTATTTTTATGTTTTTCTATTGAAATTAAAAAAGGTACAATCTACTAAACATATTCTAAACAATTGAATATTTTCTGTAAATTGATATTACAAAAAGATATGACATATATATGACAAAGTACAAAATTATGTGATGAAATTATGTGTCAGAGTACAACGTTAAGGTCTCATTTTTGTTTTTAATATAGAATGCATAAACTTGGTAGGGAAAAGTGTTTATAGGTGGGTATACGAGGAGTTGGAATAGGTAGCACATGATAGGTTTATTAAATTGTATCATGCTATTTTTGCATTTCTCAAGCAAAAAGTAAGTACAGTGCTTCATATATCATTTCCACTTCATACTGAGTTTTAGATAAAACACAATTAATAGAAACATGAAAATTGTGGCATTTTGTATATTCTACATGCATTTTTTTCATTTGTTTATTTGCTTTTCAGCAGTTCCAAACATGTTTTTGTTACATTAAACTTACACCCATTTATTTTAATACCCTGGGTAGCATTAGTGGACACAGAAGCAAAACTATTGTTGGTACAGCAAGCTTTATGCCCTCTTCCCTTGTTCCTCTGCCTTTCCATCCTTACAATTATTTTACTTCTTTAATTAGCTCCTAATTTCCACCAATTATATTGCCACTTGAAATATTTACCTTCTAATGCTCCATGTATGTGATGTGGTCCAATAAAGCAGTCTCTTGTGTATTCAAGTAACTGGGATTTTGTAAGTAGAGAGATGCTACTCTCATGCCCAGGATCTTAGATGCGTGCTTCGCTTATGTCTGTTTTTTCTTACCATCTTTTCACACCAACTTCACTAGCTCACTGTAGGTTTTGCTCTTCTATGTAACACACCTCCTTCTTTGAAAATGAGTCAATCAGCAGGAAAAGTGCTCAATAAGGGGTGCTCCATCCTTTGTAGGCACCCCAGGTATTCTGTAACTTGAACCACCTCCTCTACTGTCACTGCCCAAATAATTGGCCGTCTTCCAGCTCTTTATACATTAATGATCATACCTTCCACTTTACCTTTGAACTACTTCAAACTCTTGACTGCTACAATAACTAAAGGGATGGAGGGGGAAGAGAGTGACTCAGTTACTATTGGAAAATCTTCAACTTAGGTCCAACTTATATCCTTATTATGTTTAGCATATTATAACATAATAAACTTGATTCTTAAACTTGATTTTATGATATGTTAATATTAAAATATATTATTTTCATTAGTAAATGATGAAAGATTTCCTGAACATTTCCATGAAAGGCCAAAGATCAAGCTATTCTATTACTTATAGTTAGTTGATATAATAATAGAATAAACAATAAACTTTATAAAACATCTTCTATATTTTCTCATATCTATTTTTCTATATCAACTTTATTCTTAGTTTATCTTATATTGCTTCAGCTTGTGTTGATTTTTGATATGATAGTTTACTCCCATAAATTTATTTTTCTTCAGTTCTTTCCTTGAGAATCATTTAAGATTTTTTTATATAATTGTTCCACAACTGGTAATCAATAAAGCATATTTCTTCTTATGCCTCTACAGTAATTATCCATGCTTTATTTTGAGCTCAATGGATCTATTTTAAGAATCAATATCTTCGTGATTCTGATCATATCCATTTCATTTTTCATAATTTTATTAAATGACTTTGTGCCATACAATTATGGATACATTTTTATTTCATTACTCTTATTTAATATGAAAGATGCCAGGTGTCAAATATGGAACATTACACTTTTATTATTTTAGATATTCCAATTGACTTGGCTGGCTGTTTCTTCTTACATTTAATATACAGTTGTAAGCAATCTCTATCATCCATCATGGATATATCTTTTCATAACTGGGAAGAGTCATTACTTTGAATTGTTCATAATTTTTCAGTTTTACTCTTTTGAAAACAGGAATGAATCTTAAATGTTCTGGATTTTACTATTCCTTTACTTCACTAATTTAAGTTATTTTTAGCCACAAGTCCAGATGTATTAAATACTGTATTTTGTAATACTAATGGGGTTTTACAATGACCATCAAATTGACTAGTTGTATACATAATGTTTATTTACTAGATGTAATTGTCATCTTAGGGGCTTACTGCTCAATAAGCTCACTCTTTCTAGCTCTTTCTGAACTCTGAATGGCTAGCTCAACTCAGATACTCTGGCTCAAACTACTCACCAAACTGACTGGTTTAAACTGGCTTCTTTCAGCTTCCGACTAACTTGCTCTGCTTGGAAACTATTGCCTTTGAATTCCACAAAACTGAACTGCACTGACTACACTGACTTTATCAATTGAATGAAACTGCATGGAAGTGCACAAACTCAACTGGACTCAACTGCATTCAACTAACCTGCACTTACTGAAATGTGCTTCTCTCTCTCTCTCTTTCTCTCTCTCTCTCTTGTTCTCCTATCTCTTATGCTTTCTGTTGGACCATTGTCTGATCTGTTATCTTATTAGCCCATTAGTTAAATGCCACTTTCAAAGATGCCTGCTTATACAGGCAAAATACCATGAAAGCACATACACAAATGAAGGGAGTGCTGCTGCTAGTTGGTTCATGCCCAAGAAGTGAGTTCTAAATGACTTCTTTTGTGATTGGTTTCCAAGAACACCAAAACACAGAACATCACTGTAACAGAAGAAACAGCCCATAAGAATGTTTCTTTATAACATTAGTAACAATACACAATGGCAATCCAGATAGGTAACAGTTACCCAGGCCTTAACATTTTACCTCAACTTTAACACTGTCATATGTGTACACAGCAAAAGTAAAGTATCTATTCTTCATTAAATGTTTTATGATATTGATTTCTTCTGAATAAAAAACATAAAGGATTTTGTGTATCATCCTGAGTATGTTTAGTCAAAACTATAACATTGTGTTTTTAAAAATATTCTAAAACAACTAATTGAACGTAGAGAGTTTAAGCTTGTGATTACATGTAGCCTTCACCCTTACATTCATATGTCTTGTCTAGGGAAGATACTCTACAGTCACAGGAACAAAACAAAACCTATACAACAATCCAGCAACAAAACCTTTGACTTACAATGTCTGCTGTGGCAAGGGTAATACAGAATTTGAGTGTGAATGACCAGCCATTGGGTTTAACATGAGGTCTATGACAGAAGAGGGATGTCATGCCCTATGTGGTCTGGATGACCAGGAACCTGAGACAGCCCAGAGACCTAATGTAGAATAAATACAACTGGAGAAAAAGGAGAGGGAAAAAAGTTTCCTAATGATATTCTGCTATAGTCATAGATCAGTGCCTTGTCTAGTCACCATCAAAGAGGTTTTCTCTGATAGAAGATGGAAGTGGGTGCAGAGATTCAATGTCAGTTACAATGAATAGAGAGTCTATTTTGAAGGTCCCCATAGGATTTCTCAGCTCAAACTCTGTGAAGCCTGAGGAAGAAGGAGAGGAGAGATTATAGGAGTCAGAGGGGATGGAGAACACCAAGAGAACATGGTCCACTGAATCAACTAAGCAGGCTTCCTATGGTTCACAGAAGCTGAAGATGCATGTTTGGGGGCTGTAAGGGTGTGAGGATATGTTATGGCCATAAACTTGGTACTTTTGTGAGACTCTTAATGGTGGGAGCAGGTGTGTCTGACAATTTTTCTTGTTCTTGGGACATTTTTCCTCCTATACAGTGCCATTCTCTAGCCCTAATATAATTTTTCAGTGTTTCTTTACTTTATCTCTCTGTGAAAATCTGGCTTCATACAAAAATTTAGACTTATTACTTACTCCTCTGTTTTATTAAATAGTTTGAGAAACATTGGTTTTTGTTTTCCTTTAAATATTTGGTACAATTCAGCAATAAATTGATGAAAGATGTGTGCTAATTTCTGTCTCCTTGGATTTTATAATATTTGGTATTTTCCTAGTTTGCATTTGTCTAACAAATCTCTAATATTCTTATATTGTTTTATTTAGATACTTGAGTATGTTTGTAATTCTCTTCTGTTTGAAATGTTTTCTCCTGTATACTCTTAAGACTATGTTAATGGACAAAAATTTACTTCAGTTTAGTATGTTGATTGAGGATATTTCTTTCATCACACATTAGAGCAGATAGTTTTGTTGGGTATATAAATCTATACTGTCCCATTTTCAAGTTTCCTCTACCATTAGTCCACACCAAATTTCCACAGCAGTTGCTATCGAACAAAAATGAAAACAGAAGCCTCAATAACACAATTAAATGCAAGGTGATTTTAGTTACTATAATGGACATCACAGACAAACTGAATGTTTGTAATTGCATCACCTAAAAAGGTTATCATAGGCAATGTGAATGTTAGGGTTAATGAGTACTATGGACCTTTTTGTACTGGTGAATCAATCTTGGTTTCCAGGCATGAAATAGATAAGAAGACTACTGCATTTTTGTTTGAAAAAATTCTCAAACAAATGAAATAAAAATATCCATTGGAGCATGCCAAAAGAAAAAAAAAAAAAACCCAAAAACCAAAAACCAAAAACCAAAAAAGAAATCTATACTGTCACCTGTAGTCATTAAGGACTTGGAAAGCATTGCTACAAATATTCTTGATTTTAAAATTTTCACAAAAAATCATCTGCTATTTCTATAAGCCTGCCTTTTTATGTGAATTCTTTCTTTTCTGTTTTATTTAATTCGTATTTTTTATTTCTTTAAATTAATTATTTGATTTAATTACACTTCAAAGGTTCCCCCCTTCCTTGTCCCCCCTTCACAAGTTCTTCACCCCATCCCCTTTCTCCTTTGCTTTTGAGAGGGTGCTCTCCCACCTACCCACCCATCCTACACAGGTGCTAGCATCCACCTTCCCGGTGACATCAAGTTTCTACAGGATTAAGTACATCCTTTCCAACAGAAGCCACACAAGGTAGTCCTCTGCTACATATGCAGCAGAGGCCGTAGATCAGCACAAGTATGCTCTTTGGTGAGTTAGTTGTTGGGCACTTCAAGGAATCCTGGTTATTTGAAACTGTTGTTCTTCCTGTGGGGTTGGAATCCCTTCAACTTCTTCAGTCTTTTCCCTAACTATTCTATAGGGGACCCTGACTTTAATCCAATGGTTGGCTATATGTATCTGTATCAGTCTCAGTCAGCTGCTGCTAGAGCCTTTCAGAGGACAGCCATGCTAGGCTCCTGTCTTCAAGCAAAACATAGCATCAGTAATAGTGTCAGTTTTTGGTGTCTGCACATGAGATGGATAACAAGGTGGGCCAGTATCTGGAGACCTTTCCTTCAATATCTCCTCCATTTTTGTCTGTGTAATTCCTTTAGACAGGAACAATTCTGGTAAAAATTTTTTTAGTATGAACAGTTGGCCCCATGACTCAAATGGGTGTGATGTCTAGTTACTGGAGGTGGTCTGGTCTCTTTAGGTTTCATCTCCCCACTGTTGGGAATTTCAACTAAGTTCATGCTAATTGAGTGCTTGGAGCCTTTCACATCCTTGGGGTCAGGGACTTTCTAGAGCTCCCCCCCATCCCATCTGTACTGGCTAGTTTTGTGTGTCAACTTGACAAAAGCTGGAGTTATCACAGAGAAAGGAGCTTTAGTTGAGAAAATGCCTCTATGAGATACAGATATAAGGAATATTCTCAATTAGTTATCAAGGGTGGAGGGTCCCTTGTGGATGGTACCATCTGTGGGCTGGTAGTCTTGGGTTTTATAAGAAAGCAGGCTGAGCAATCCAGGAGAAGCAAGCAAGCCAGTAAGTAACATCCCTCCATGGTCTCTGCATCAGTTCCTGCTTCCTGCCCTGCTTGAGTTCCAGTCCTGACTTCCTCTGGTGATGAACAGCAGCATGGTAGTATAAGCTCAATAAACCCTTTCCTCCCCAACTTGCATCTTGGTTATGATGTCTGTGTAGGAATAGAAACCCTGACTAAGACACCAACCCACACTGCTGCATATTTCTACCCATTCTTCTGGTCCTCTGGGATTCTCCTCTGTCTTCTCCCATACCTGATCCTGACCCTCCATTCTATCCATCACCCCTCTCCCACCAACATCATTTCCTTCCTCTGCTTCCCATGATAATTTTGTTCCCACTTGTAAGTGGGATTCAGGCATCCACACTTGGACATTCCTTCTTATTAAGCTTCATCTGGTCTGTGAGTTTTATCATGGGTATTCTGAATTGTTCAGCTAATATCCACTAATCACTGAGAACATGGCATGTATGTCTTTTTGAGTATGAGTTCCCTCACTCAGGATAATATTTTCTAGTTCCATCCATTTACCTGTAGAATTCATGTTGTCTTCATTTTTTTTAATAGCTGAGTAGTAGTATTCAACTGTATAAATAAACCACATTTTATGTATCTGTTCTTTAGTTGATGGACATCTGTGTTGTTTCCAGCTTCTGGCTATTATAAATAAGGCTACTATGAACAGAGTGGATTATGTGTCCTGGTGATATGATCTAGCATGTATTGGGCATATGCCCAGGAGTGGTATAGCTGCATATTTAGGTAGGACTATTCCAATATTCTGAGGAACTGTCTGATAGATTTTCAGAGCTGTTGTACCAGTTTTCAATCCCACTAGCAGCATCTTTTTTCACATCCCCACCAACATCTGCTGTCACTTGAGTATTTGATCTTAGCCATTCCAATTGTTATAAGGTGGAACCTCAGGGACACTTTGATTTGCACTTCCCTGATGTCTAAGGAGGTTGATCACTTCTTTAAAGTGCTTTTCAGCCTTTGAGAGTCCACAGTTCAGAATTCTCTGTTTAGTGCTGTACCCCATTTTTAATTGGGTTATTTGGTTTTCTGGAGTCTCATTTCTTGAGTTCTTTATATATTTTGGATACTAGCCCTCTGTTGGGTGTAAGGTTAGTGAAGATTTTTCCCAATCCATAGTTTGCCTTTTAGTCTTATTGACAGTGTCCTTTTTCTTTGAGAATCTTTCTAGCTTCCTGAGGTACCATTTGTCAATTGTTGATCTTAGAGCCTTAGTTGGTGATCTGTTCAGGAAATTTTCCTCTGTGCCAATGCTTTCTAGGCTATTTCCCACTTTCTCTTCTATTAGAAGGGAATATTGGTTCATGGTTTTATATGGAGGTTCTTAATCTACTTTGACATGAGCTTTTTACAATGTGATCAATATGTATCAGTTTGCATTCTTGTATGTCCAGACCTCCAGTTAACCGAGTATCATTTGGTGAAGATACTTTCTCTTTTTTCACTGTATGGTTCTTGCCATATAGCTTGATTTGTTGTCCTTGATGTAAACCCAACATTCTAATTCCTCTACTGTGTCCTTTGTATGATCTCCTATATGATCGATTTCTTTAGAGACATTTTCTACTATGGACTATATTCTGTATATTAAGTAGGTTCATTTGCACAATAATTTCATCTTTGTTTTTCTTTTATTTTTTCCCTTTGTTAAAATATGAGGTGACTTATTTGTTTTACTGAGCTGCTCGTGGCTTCTTAGAATTTATTGGAGAGATGATACATGAGTTCATTGAATTTGCTTATGTGTTAAAAGTGGGTCCATTATTAGACCTTGGATTTAATCTGAGAACAAACAAGGAAAAGAAGTTGTGGCAAGTGGTGGGTATGAAACTCACAGCCATTCTGCCTGCCTGACTGGGTTCAGAGTTCTGAGTGTTAAAATTTTGCCTTGGAAACAGAACCCACAGAGGCACTTATTTTTCTAAGTCTGATTCCCAGGAGCTACTACTGTATGTGTGTAGGACAAAGGAGGCCAAGAGACTACTTACCTGTCAGAGTCAGGGGTTAACATGGCAAGGTATATGAGTCTCAGAGGCAGAATTTCCAAGATCTCTTGTCGAAATATTCTGGATATCGGCTTTATAAGGCAGTTTATGCTGGAGGCAGTATGTTTGAGATCTTTCATTTATCTGCTACAGGTGATGGTTGAAAGGGGAGTTGTATGCCAGAAACAAGGTGTCCAAAATACCACACCATTGCCTCTGTGTCCTGCGTGCTATTAGAGAAGGCAGAGTATCTGAGGACCTATTTTCTATTTGTTCTAGATGTTTCTGAGAAGGGGTAATTGTTAATGAAATATTATATATTGTCATCCTTAATATCAGGTTCATGAAGAAATCAACAATCAATAGCAAGTTAGCTTTGGATAGATTTGGAGCCTTAATGAATGTCTACAATTAAAATTGACCAAAATATTTTCTTCAAATTAATAAGATATACACGTGTTAGTAATGCTCCGATATTTTAATAATTAACCTTAGTATAAAGTCAGATTTTTAAAGGTAATGAGGTATTTGCTAGATTAATTAGAAATGAAACAGGGAATGACATAGTTCATATAAATTTAGCATATGACAAATGGCACAGCACATGGTCTTTTAATGCACTATTAAATTGCAACTGTCTTGGGTAAAAGAAATATACATAAAGACTGTCAGGAGAACTTAAAGTAATATATCATCCTCTCATAAATAATAGTTACCTGTCACCATGGAACTGCTTTGTGTGCAGTAATTCAAGTTAAAGTATAGCATTTCCGCTGCTCGTCTACTCATACTACTTCAGTATATATTTGTTGAATGTAGGTTAAAAAATACTTAATCAGGTACTATTCCTGACAATGAAACACATAATAAACAATAGACTTTTACTTATATATGGTGAAAAAATACATCTAGTTTCAGTGGATTGCATTAATATATGAATTGGCTATCTAAGAGACATAGCAAAAATTTACATTTAATGGAAACATTTTCATCTGTTAAATATAATCATTTATTAATAGACTTAATAAAACATAAATATTTATTAGACACTCTTTTTTAATCTTTTAAATTATTTTATATGAAATATACCTTAGCAGCTTCTAAATTACAACATTAGCTGATTCTTTCTATATTCCTAATAATTCAATAATATTTATCTTATAATTCATCAAATGAAATTCAACTGTATGTCAATCCCATTTTTATACATTCCAAATTTATAAGATATTTGTATAACTCTGTATGATTAACTCATCGTATATTTGTAAGGAAATTGATGACTATTATCAGTAAATCTAAGACTTAAATGTTTCAGAATTTATTTTTTTCTTATTTAATTTGTAATGTGTGTATTATTGGTTATTTCAACTTGAATTCCATTGAGCAGTGAGTAAATACAATTTTGAAACCTCTAGATACAAGAGAAGAAAAGAATTAAACACTTTATGTTTATAGAAATATTGAGTACGTATGCTATGCCTAGTAGAATCTGAACAACTTATATTTGTTCCACTAGAAAGCACAAAAAGAATCTCTACACTGTGATATATTTATGAAGGTATAGTTATTATCACTGAATATATATATATATATCAATCTTTGGAGATGATGAAGATCCAGATAATGAGAATAATAAACACACAACAGCAGAAGACATTATTTAAATATCTTATCCAGCATTTCTTACAAGGATTTGTTTTATAATTCAAATAATTGAATTATTGGAGAAAAATGATAAATCAGTTCAGCAATTAATGATTCAAAACAAATAATAACATTTGAGATGTTGCTTTGACAAATTGAACATAACAGACTTAAATCTTACCACTGGGGTAGTCTTGTAATCATTACCTATGATCATTTTTCTAATTTCCAACTGTATAATTAAGTAAATATTAAGAAGACAGCTATACCAGCTGCTGTCAGTAAGCACTTCTTGGCATCAGCAATTGTGTCTGGGTTTGGTGTCAACAGATAGCTGTCCCTTGAGAGGCTCTGCCAGGGCCAAACCAATACATATGCGGATGTACACAGCCAAACATTAGAGTGAGTATGGGGACTCCTATGTTGAAGTTAGGGTAAGGACTGTAGGAGCTGAAGGGTTTTGCAACCTCATAGGAAGAACAACAATATCAACCAACTAGACTCCCCAAAGCTCCCAAGGAATAATCCACTATCCAAAGAGTACACAAAGGTTACCCATGGCTCCAAGTGGATATGTAACAAACGATTGCCTTATGTGGCATCACTGGGAGGGGAACCCCTTGGTCCTGTGAAGACTTGATGAGCCAAGATAGGCTGGAGAGGCAGGAGTGACTGGGCAGGGGGGAGCACTCTCATAGAGGCAGGGAGGAGGAGGATGGGATAGGAGACTTGTGGAGGGGAAATTGGGAAGGGGGATAATATTTGAAATGTAAATAAATAAATTTACCAATTAAAACAAGAAAAAAAAGAAATAAATATAATCATTGGCAGAATCAAATGTTCCTCATAATTGATTGCATAGGACAAATAGCAAATATGATTTACAAATTTTACTCTATAATTGAAGGGTTGAAATAAATTTATGTCACTTAGTGAGAATGTGTAAGAAAAAGAGGAAAGATGGTTTAGTAAAGGTAAATAAACTAAATTGTGTGTATGTGTACATGTGTGTATATGTAATGCCAAAAATAGCCATTTATTAAATAGAATGTAATTTTTCAATGACTAATTGGAACCATGTAAGGCATAATAAGGTACAATATTATATGAAACAAATGAGGTACTGGGATTGTCTTATTTATTAATTTCTTAATCATTTGAGGCAAGACACCAGTCTGCTTTCCACATTAGTACTCAAAGATCTATTATGTATAGTATGCTATACATAAATGGTATCTTATTATATATATCTTATGTATATCTAAATGTATATCTATATATATATAATGTTCTTAAGATTAAAGAAGTAATAGAATCAAGAAAATGGAATACCCACCTCCTCTCTTTTTTCAGACCAAATCCTCAGAGTCACTCCTAGTGGTACAACTGAACACCATCTACATACCACTTCTCACTATTCACAGTTTCTATGGATTTAACAGACCATCTTCCTAGCCTCACCTCTCCACTCATCATTGTGATCCAGTCTCCAACTCAGCCCAACACCTTCAGCTCAATCATAAGCCATGCCTGCCAGAAGATGAGGTAGACTGCTGATGAGCCTTCTCTCTACTCGTTTTGCCAGCTAAAATCCTAAGGGTTGCCCCAGGCATAGCAAAAGAAAACCAGCTGTAGCTTCCACTTCCCCAGACTTCAACACCACCAACCATTCCCATGAATACATCAGCCAAGCAGGCAAATAAAACAATAGTACACTGACAACACTTACAACATCCAGAGAAGAAACAGAAACAAAGCAACAAAACAACCACTCAACAAACGAAAACCAAGAAATCAGCAACTAGACTTATAATTATCCCCAATGCAGATGTATAGACTCTAGCATAAGAATAAAGTAACAGCCATGAAAATATGTCTTCACCAGACACCAGCTGATAAGGCTACCACAGCAGGACCTGAATATTACAATATAGCTAATGCACAAGAAAACACATTTAAAATCAACTATATGAAGATAAGGGTCTTTAAAGATAAAATGAATAAATCTCTCAAAGAAAGACAGGAAAACACAGACAATTAGAGAAAGTGAATAAATTCCTTAAAGAAAGCCAAGGAAAAACAAAGAGTTGTAGGAAATAAATGAATCTGTTCAATACGTGAAAACTGTAATAGAAGCAATAACAAGAATACAAACAGAGTGAAATTTGCAACTGAATAGTTTAGCAATGTGAACAGGAGCTGTATAGGCAAGCATCACCAACCAAATAGAAGAAATGGAAATATCTCAGGTATTGATGATATAATAGGAGAAATATATTGGTCAAAGAAAATGCTAAATCTGAGAAACTTGTAACAAAAGAAAATCCTGAAAATATGGAATACTATGAAAATACCAAATCTAATAAAATAATTGGCATAGGAGGATAATAATTGTAGCTAATATGCCAAGAAAATATTTACAACAAAATCATAAAAAAAATAAAAAAAATTACTAACCTAGGGATGGAAAAACCTATACAGATCCAAGAAGTAAATACAACACTAAATAGGCTTGGCCAGAAAAAAAAGTACCCTCACCACATGATAAGGAAAACAGTAAATATTATAAAAAGGTAAACAGAAAATGCAGTTCATTTATACAATGACATACTAGTCAGCTATTAAGAACTGATACATCATGAGGTTTGCAGGCAAGTGGATGGAACTCAAAACATCATCCTGAGTGAGGTAACTTAGACACAAAAGGACATGCATGATATATACTCACTAATAAGTGTATCCTAGGCAAAAATGTATAGAATACACAGGATATAATCCACAGAATTCAAGAAATCTAACAAGCAGAAGGGTCCAAGTAAGGATGCTTCAATTCCACTTGAGAGGGAGAAGAAAGAAGTCAGGGGAGGCAGAAGGAGGGAGGGAAGTGGGAAGTGAAAGGGGAACATGATCAGATATGAGGGAGTAGACAGGAGAAAAGCCCTGAGAGCCATCAGAATGAATGGAAATATGAACATCAGGGGGTGGGAGGTTGCGGGGCCCTTGATAAAGTTCCAGAGACCTGGGAGGTAAGGGACTCTCAAGACTCAAACGGAGGGACCTTAGATGAAATGCCCAAAAGTGGGGAGAGAGAACTTGTAGAGTCCACTTCCATTAGAAAGATGGGGCATCAAGTGCAGTGATGGGGTTGCCATCCCAGTCAAAATTCTGACCCAAAATTGTTCCTGTTTGAAAGAACTTCAGGGAAATAATAGAGAAGAGACTAAAGAAAAGGTGTTACAATGACTGGCCCAACTTGGGATCAATCACAAAGGGAAGTTCCAAGGCCTGACACTATTACTGATGCTATGGTGTGCTAACAGACATAAGCCTAATGGTATGTCCTCTGAGAAGCCCAACAAGCAGCTGACTAAGACAGGCACAGATACATAGACCCAACCAACCACTGGACTGAAGCTGGAGACCCCTATGGTTGAATTAAGGAAAGGCTGAAAGAAGCCATGGAGGAGGGCAACCCCAGAGGGAGACCAACAGTCTCAAGTAACATGGTCCCCTGAGATCCTTCAGACACTGATCCACCAAATGAGTGTAATTCTTTCTGTTCTTTTTCTATTTTGTTGTTTTTTTAACTTATATATTTTTACAGTCCAGCTGTTACCTCCATCCAGGTACATCCTCCCACAGTTCCTCATCCCATTCCTCTTCCCTCCTGTTTCCAAGAGTCTACTGAGGTACATCTTCTCTCACTGAGGCCAAACATGGCCGTCCTCAGCTTTATATGTGTTGTGGGCCTCAGAGTGTCTCCTAAATGGAAACTCTAAAAGACAGAAAGGCTTGGACAAATGTGCTGCAGAATCTAGATACCACAGATAACAATCCAGATTAATATAACCAACAATATTTTCAATCACCATAGATGGAAAAACTAGAGTATTGCATGATAAAGTGAAATTTAAGCAATATTTACAAATCCAGCCCTATAGGAAATACTAGAAGAAAAACTTCATTCCTAGGAGGTTAAGTATACCAGCAAAACGAAAATAAAGGAAGCAAACACACACACACACACACACACACACACACACACACACACACACACAGAAACACATACCAACAAAACAAAGTAGGAAGAATTAACAGAAGTTGGTCATTGATATCTTTCAATGTCAATAGAATCAAATCCCCAATAAAAGACACAGATTATCAGACATGGATGCACAGGATCCATCTTTCTGTTGCATAAAAGAAACACATCTCAACCTTAAGAATAGTCAGAGAATGATATTACAAGCAAATGGATTTAAGAAGCAAGCTGGTAGAGCCATTTTAGTATCTAACAGAATAGATATTAAACAAAACTAAACAAAAGATTTTCAGGACACTGCATACTTATCAAAGGAAAAAGAAAAATAAACTTCAAGATGGCATTTCAATTCTTAACATGTATGCCCTAAGCACAAGGGCACATGACTTTGTAAAAGAAACAATACTACAAATTTTATCAGATATTGACCTTTACAAACGGATAGTAGGCAACTTCAACATGGCACTATCATAAAATGACAGATAATCTAAACAAAAGCTACACAAAGAAATGTTGACTTTAACTAATATTATGAACGAAAACGTACCTTGTACCTAACAGAAATCTACAGAATGTCCCACTCAAATGCATATATATATATATATATATATATATATATATCTCCATCCCTTTATCACAAAACTTCCTCTGAAATTGAACACATAAACACATATTTGGTCAAAAAACAAGTCTCAACAGAGTCAAGAAAATTGAAATAATTTCCCTGTATCCAATCAGACCGTCTTGTATTAAACCTGGATATCAACAATAGAAAGCTTAAAACTCATAGAAACAGAATGACTCTCTACTGACTGAAAAATGGATCAAGATATAAAGAAAGTAAGAAATTAAAGACTTTCCAAAATTCAACATGACTGTGCAGCATATCAAACTTATGGCACAGAATGATAGCAAATATCCTAACATTAAGGACAAGGAGTCTCAATTAACCAGGACCTCCAAGATCTCTCAGACACTGGACCACCAACCAAGCAGTATACACCAGCTGATATGAGGCCTCCAACACATATACAGCAGAGGACTGCCCAGTCTGGGTTTTAGTCAGAAAGGATGCACCTAACCCTCAAAAGACTGGAGGCCCCAGGGAATTTAGAGGTCTGGCAGGGTGGGGGTGGGAGTTAGGGACATCCTCATGGAGACAGCGGTTGGGGAGGAGGTATGGGATATGGAACAGTCAGAAGTTGGACCTGGAGTACAATAAAATCTGGAGTTTGATTAATTAATTAATTAATTAACTAAAAAAAAGAAACTATATAAAAATTAGAGAAATTTTATGTTAGCAACTAAAAATCATATGTGAAATCTCTAGAACAAAATGAGATAAGCACACCTGTGAGGAGTTAGTGAAAATAAATAATCCAACTAAGGGCTAAAATAAATAAAATACAGACAAAGAAACAATACAAAATATTAATGACAAAAAGAGTTGATTCTTCAAGAACACCAAAAAGATGGACAAATCCAAACTAATTAAAACTAACAGAGAAAATATTCACATTTATGAAAATAGAAATGATAAGATGCTATAACAACACACACCAAGGAAATTGATATAATCATAAGGACATTCTTTAAAATCTGCACACTACCATATCAGAAAAAAATCTAAAAGATATTTGCTCAAAAATGATTTTTTAAAAAAGTAACACTTGCCAAAATTATATTTGTATCAGAAAAACAATTTAAATTGACCAATTACACCCAGTGAAATTGAAGCCATTATTAAAAGTCTCCCAACCGGGGGAAAAAAAAAAAACAAGGAAAGATTGTTTTCACTCAAAAATTTACCAAATTTTAAAGAAGAGTTAGTGCCAGCACTCTTCAAATTATTCTACTAAATAGAAACAAAAAATTGCCAAATTGATTTTATTAGAGATAACCTGATATCCAAAGCACATAAACACTGAATATAGATAATTATATACCAATTTCTCTAATGAACATAGGTGCAAAAATACTCAACAAAATATTCATAAACAGAATCCAAAAACCTATCAAAATGATCTTTTACCATGATTCAGTAGGACCCATCCCACTGATGCAAGGATGATTCAACATATGAAAATCAGTAAATGTAATCCACCATTTAAATAAACAAACAAAAACTAACATATAAACTCTTGGACAAAATCCAATATCCTTGTTGATAAAAGTCTTGCAGAGATTAGTGATACAAAAGACACACCTGAACATAATAAGGAAATTTACAACAAGCCTATAGCCAACATCTAATTGTATGGAGAGAAATTCAAAACAATTCCACTAACATTTGGAACAAAACAAGGTTGTCTACCCTCTCCATATCTATTCAATGTAGTACTTGAGTTTTTACCTAGAGCAGTAGGATAACTTAAGAAGATCAAGGGAATACAAATTAGAAAGAATCAATCAAATATTTACTGAAGACATGGTAGTATTTATACATAAATGACCCTAAAAATTATATTATGGAACTCCAACAACTGACAAATACTTTCAGCAAAGTAGATAGATTTAAGACTAACTTAAAAATAATCAGTAATCCTCTTATATACAAATGATAGACAGAGAAAAGGGAAACAACAGACTTTGAAATGGCCTCAAAAATATAAAATATTTTGAGGTAACTCTCACTGTACTAGTTAAAGGTTTGAAGTTAATAATTCCAAGTCTACAAAGAAAATATCAGAAGATGGAATGGTCTCCCATGTTCATGGATCTCTTTGTACAATTAACAGAAAAATGGTCATGCTATGAAAAGCAATCTACAAATTTAAAGTAATCCCCATCAAAATCCCAACATAATTCTCTACAGACCTTAAAAGAAAAATTCTCAACTTCTAATGGAAAACACAAACCACAAGATATATAAAACAATCCTGAACAATAAAAACTGTTGGTGGTATCACCATCTTTGATTTCATGAAACTAAAACCACATGGTCATAGCACAAAAATAGTCATGTTGTTCCATGTAATCCAGAAGAAGAATCAGTCATGAATCCACAAATAGCAACACCTGATTTTTTTTATAAGAATCCAGAAATATATGATGGAAAAAAGACAGCATCTTCAATAAATGATGCTGATATGATAGCTTTAATCTTTTTTTATACTCTATTTATTATTCCTTTCCTTATCTGCCTGTTGACAATTCCTCATCCCATTCCCCCCTTGTCTCTCAGAGGATGTCTCCATCCCCTTAACTCACCCCACCCCACCCAACTCCATCCCACCAGACCTCCCCACTCCCTGGGGTCTCAAGTCTCTCAAGGGTTAGGTGTATCTTATCTCACTGAGGCCAGACTACACAGTCCTTTGCTGTATATATGTCGGGGGACTTTGACCAGCTATTATATGTTGCCTTGTTGGTGGCTCAGTGTCTGAGAGATCTCAGGGGTCCAGGTTAGTTGAGATCCTATGGGGTCACTGTTCTCCTCAACTTCTTCCAACCTTTTCCTAATTCTACCACCAGGGTCCCTGATTTAAGTACTTTACACCCAACCAAACTTACACCCAACCAAAATAGAATTCTTAATAAAGGAATATTATGTGGCTAAGAAACACTGAAATGTTCAACATTTTTAGTCATTAGGAAAATAAAATTTATAACTACCTTGAGATTCCATTTTATACCTTTCGGATTGAATAAGATCAATAACATAAATGATGGTTCATTCTGGCAAGGATGTAGAGCAAGGGAATCACTCCTCTGTTGCTGATGGGAGGGTAAACTTACATAGCCACTATGGAAGGCAATGCCATAAAGGTACTGATTTCCAAAATCAATATGGCAGATCCTCAATAAAATGAGAACACATCTACCTTAAAACCCAACTCTCCCACTTTGGGGGTTATACTCAAAGGACAAGCCATCTTAACATGAGCACACAATTAATTATAATCATTATGGTTTTATTCATAATATAAAATGGAAACATCTTAGCTAACCATCAACCAAAAAATGGAATACTATCCACTTATTAAAAATGATCATCATGAAATTTGCAGGCAAATGATTTAAACGACAAAAGAATCACTCTTTGTGAGGTAACCAAGACTCAGGAGGACAAAAATGGTATTTATTCACTTTTAAGATGACATTAACTGTTAAGTAAATGATCATAAAGCTACACACCAAGAAGATGGAGAGGTTAGGTATAGAGGAAGCCTCAAGTGATGAAGCATGGATCTCCCTGAGAAGGAGAAATAGAATAGATTTCACAGGTGCACTCCGGATGTGTGGGTAGAAGAGCAAGAAGTGTTAGGTGGGACCTGAAGGACGGAGAAAAACATAAGGGAAGATTTCTAAAATTGGGGAAGATTTGGAAGATGGTGTGAGAACTAAGTGTATTGGAAACTTTCTGAATCTATGAGGGTGACACTAATGAGGACTCCTATTAATGGAGGATAAAGAGTCTGAACTAGCCATCTTTTGTAGTAGTACTGAGAGTAGGCAAGGCTCTCAGTAGTTGGACTGGGTTACTACTGAGTTGTTGGCCTAGATGTTTTATGTGGAGATCTCTAAACAACCCTCCTGATAGTAGAATTGAGGGTAGTTCTCTGGAAACTGACAGCAGGGCACCTTTGCTAAGGATAACTTCCACACAGATAATTAAATGTAAATAGGTCAAGCTGACTGGGGTCTTCACTCTAGTCTCTATGTGAAAGATAATATGTAGGACACAGAAAGAGAAACTTGTACAACCCAGCTACTAAACCCTCACCAACAATCTGTCCTGCCTGCAAGATGTGCTATGGCAATGGTGGTATGGAAATTGTTGGAGTGGACATTCAATGTCTAGTTTAATATAAGTCATGCCCCATACTGTCTAGATGGTCAGGAACCAGAGACTGGGCATCCCTGATTATAAACAAATCCCAGGATAGAACCAAACATGACTGGCAAAAAAGTCAATAAAATGATTTCTAAAGATATTCTATACTAATAGATCAGTGCCATGTCCAGTTATCACCAGACAGGATTTGCTGAGGATTTGCTGATGGCAGATGGAAGTAGGTGAATCACAAGAAGACATGACATTATGTACAGAGAGAGTCTAAATTGAAGGTCTCCTTAGGGTCACTCTCCTGTGTGCTTGGAAACCTCAGAGAAGAGAGGTAGGAAAGTTTGTAGGAGTCAAGGACAAGGAAATAGAGGACACCAGAAGAACATGGCCCCTCATAGACTGAAGTAGAAACCATGCCTGTGTTGGCATCATGTTCTCTGCATTTATGTTATTGCTTTTAGCTTCCACTTTTTATGAGACTCCCAATGGTCAGAGTAGGTGCATCTCATTTCTCCAATTCTATTGCCTGTTCTTAAGAATCTAGTCCTCTTACTGGATTGCCTTCTCCAGTCTAAACATGAGAGGTTTTGCCTTGATCTATTGTATCTTGTTTTTTCCTGTTTGTTTGCTGTCTAACATGGAGGCCTGCTCTTTTCAGAAGGAAAAAAGAAGGGGGGTGGATCTATGAGAGAAGAGGTGGGTGAGAATTGGGAAGTGTGGAAGGGCAGGAAACTGTATCTGGGAAATTTTGAATGAGAGAAGAATCTATTTCCTTTAAAAAAAGAAAGAGAAATACAAAAGATAAAGATTAGGAGTACATTAAACCCTGTCTATGTAAATATATTTGGTAATCAAATTCTACAAAGTTCTTGATTTATTAGATAATCTTAATATTGTATAAAATATTTAATGTATATATATATATATAAAGAAAAGTTATATGAAAAGTCCTACTCTACAAATACTAAACATATAATGTTTAAAGGATTTTCCATTATTATATATGATGACCTAAAATATATATTTAAATTTCTTCTTATAATATATTGATAAAAGTAACTAATATAAAAATTGTCTTAGAATAATGCCAATGTTATTTTTTGTCTTGAAATCTTCTAGTTATTATAATTAATTAAAGTCAGGAGTAATGCTTAAGAAGAAAAAAGAAAGTTGAGTACATGTCTCAGAAAGACTGTTCTGGCTACTCTCAGTTAATGTCAACATGGGCTAAGGGTACTAATATCACATTGTGAAATTTAGCAAAATTTACCTTTAATTGCTGTGTGTAGGGAGACATGAACATAGGTGAATGAATGGTAATCTTAATATGAATGGTCTAACATTTTATTCAAGTGAGTTTCATATATTCATCACAGCATATTGAAATGTTTTCTTTTTTCCTGTTTTTATTTTATGTTTTATTTATTTACATTTCAAATGTTATCCCCTTTCCCTATTTCCCCCTGGAAACATCCTATCCTAAACCCCTTCCCTTGCTTCTATGAGGGTGCTCCCCTACCAACCTTCCTGCCCTGGCATTCCCCTACACAAGGGCATCGAGCATTCACTGGACAAAGGACCTCTCCTCCCATTGATGATCCATCCTCTGCTACATGTGGCTAGAGCCATGGGTCCCTCCATGTGTACTCTTTGGTTAGTGCTTCAGTCCATGAGAGCTCTGGGGGTTCTGGTTGGTTGATACTGTTGTTCTTCCTATGGTGTTTCAAACCACTTCAGCTCCTTCAGTTCTTTCTCTAACTCCTCCATTGGGGACCCCATGCTCAGTCCAATGATTGGCTGCAAGCTTCCACCTCTGAATTTGTCAGGCTCTGGCAGAGCCTCTCAGGAAATATCTATATCAGGCTCCTGTAAGCATGTACTTCTTGGCATCTATAATAGGGTGTGCATTTGGTGTCTGTATCAGGAATGGGTCCCCAGGTGGGGCAGTCTCTGTATGGCCTTTCCTTCAGTCTTTGCTCCACACTTTGTCTCCGTATTTGCTCCCATGAGTATTTTGTTTCCCCTTCTAAGAAGGACTGAAGCATCCACACTTTGGTCTTCCTTCTTCTTGAGCTTCACATGGTCTGAGAATTGAATCTTGAATATTCTGTGCTTTTGGGCTAATAATGAAATGTTTTAAGATGCAATAACATATAGTTTTGAAATTTTCCCAGGGCTTGATTATATTACTTAAACTCATGTAACTTGATTTACTGGAGAGTCAGTATTTTCAAACACATAAGTTCTTTATTATTATTATTATTATTATTATTATTATTATTATTATTATATTTTATCTTTAATATTTTGTTACAGTCCAGTCATTATCCCCATCCTGTTCTGCCTCCTACAGTTTCTCATCCCATTCGTCCTCCCAAATCTCCAAGAGAATGTTACCACACCCCACACACACCCTTCACCCCTTGCCAGGCCTCCCAATTCCCTAGGACTTCAAGAGTTATGTGCATCTCCTCTCACTGAGGCCAGACCAGGCAGTCCTCTACTATGTTAGTGTCAAGTGCTTAAGACCAGCTCCTGTATGCTACCTGGTTGGTACCTCAATGTCAGAGATTTTGGGAGTTCAAGTTAGTTGAGATTGCTGGTCTTCATATGGAATCTCCCTCTTCCTCAGCTTCTTCCAGCCTTTTTCATAACACCAGCAAGCTCACTTGCAGCTTCCAATATACATTTTATTTCTTTATAGCAAGTGTACCTCCCTAAAACATGAATTACTAGGATATCAAGTCTCCTTAATTCCTCTCTCTTTTATCTCTTTCTTTCTCTCTCTCATATGTGCGTATATATGAGACAATAGAGTGTATTGTCTTAGTCAGAGTTTCTATTCCTGCACAAACATCATGTCCAAGAAGCAAGTTAGGGAGGAAGGGAAGTCAAGACTGGAATTCAAGCAGGTCAGGGATCAGAAGCTGATGCAGAGGCCATGGAGGGATGTTCCTTATTGGCTTGCTTGCTTCTCCTGGCTTGTTCAGCTAGCTTTCTTATATAGCCCAAGACTACCAGCCCACAGATGGTACCATTCACAAGGGGCCCTTCCCCCTTGATCACTAATTGAGAAAATGCCTTATAACTGGATCTCATGGAGGCATTTTCTCAACTGAAACTCCAGCTTGTGTCAAGTTGACACTAAACCAGCCATATATATATATATATATATATATATATATATATATATATATGTGTGTGTGTGTATGTGTGTGAGTGCATATTTATACATTTGTTATGTAAATATGCATTACATATTTGCATATATACACATATGGATACAAAATTGTGTATATCTTATATATAATCATTTATATTTTAATATAGCTACAGCAATCACATATAGATCATAATACCAAATTTCACTTATTTTAGCAGCTTGTGTATGACATTATATTGATCTATAGCTATAATATGCTTCTGCATAATTTTATTTTTAAAATGTATAATAGATAAGAATATTTTTCTTAGACATACAGAGACAAGCATTGGAATAGTAAACAAATAATTCTAGGAAATAAAGAATAAAAATTCCATCAAGAAATGTTTTTATCAAAATTGCTAACGGAGCAGAACAGACAACAGCATATTTGTAAATTCATTTTTCATTTGTAAATTTTTGTTGATCTTTCAGTATTCATTTTATTGAGTTCTAAGAAGGTAATTATTTTGCACATTTTGCTGTTTATATATTTCATTGTACGGTTGCCCACAATTGATTGGCCATTTGAGGTTCATGAAGAGTACCCTTTGCAATCATAATACGAGTTTCATTTCATCAACATTGTTATCTCTGTTATAGAATAACACATTTTCTGTTCCTCCGAACATCTGACAGGAGAGTGAATTTACCAGGCTTTAAAATTAAAAGTATTATGTTCTCATATCTCTTTTGGGTAATCATGGAAACTGTCACAAGGGACTCACGGCTTAATTCCACAGAAATCTTATCAAGGTTGCACAGCTTTCTGCTTTCTCTGACACAGTTGCTGTTAAACAAAGTGCCCATTAAAATCACATTTAATTGTAATAGAGTGTCAAAAATGATTGCATACTTTTATGTCACCGTTTTAAAATTTAGTTTGTCATATGTGTCATGCCATTTCTGTACTTCTAATATCAATTTACAAAAGGATGCAATTGGCTAGATTATTTGTATATAATAAATCACAAGTCTTTGTATCTGAAGAGAAAAGCTTAAAAAAGGAATGAACACCTGTGCAGAATTAGGATACTAGTTGTGTTGTGAGCTCCTTAGTATTAGCCTCTAAATAATACTGTTTTACTTTCTTCTTATGATTAAATGATTAACCTTTCAGATTAGTTGCCGTGGTGTAAAAATGCCCCAAAGATCAGTCCTGCAGGCTCTCCCACTTCCCTGTGCATCCTATGCTGGGTCACTCTTCTTTCAACTGACTCAAAATGGTGCCAAAAACACTAAAGGCTATGGCACAGCTCTCATCCCAATTCTTTTTCTTCTTTCTCTCTTCTTTGCAGTTTTGTCTTATATTTTTCTTATAAATTATCATTCATGAATCATGTTAAATAATAGCCTAAGAATTTTTATGAATGAATCTGAAATGATCTGGGGACCATTCTCTAGGTTCAGTTTTGATATTTAAACTTAGCTTTCAATGAAGGCCAAGAGCTAGTGTTGCGGTGAATGCTGGTTGTATGCCAGCCTACATAACTGTTTCATCTATTTTGTCAGTGGTGGCTTCCTGAAACAAATCCCATTTGGTTTTTCAATAGCATATGACAGTTTTGTATTAAAATGATATCTGCCTTAAATTTTAATTTCTTCTACATTTATTTGTATTTGTACATTTCCCCAATGCCTGGGTCATTTTTATTTTTCATATTTTTGAAAAATTTCAATGACAACCATTTATTTTGATGCTGTTTAAACTACCTTTTCCATCAGAAATTAAGAGCAATTCTAAATTACATACCAAATTGAATTATGTATGATTATAAGTAAATACTCAAGACAAATCATGGACAATGCCAGCCATAGTTTGTGTTGTTAAAAAATACTCAAGCAATTATTTACATAATGCATTCTTATTTATACAAATGGTTGTTTTGGTGTTACTAGTTTTCTTTATTAATTAACAGTATTTTGTCAAATAATTGTATAAAATTTTCTTATATAAAATATAATAAACCACGAAAGCTTTTCAACATTTGGGCAGGAAAAAATTTAAAAATACATTTTATTTTTACTTTAATGTATATGTTTGTATCTCTACATGAGTTTTTAGTTAAATATAATACCTTCATAATCTAGAATAGAGGGCTGGAATTCTTGATTTTGCTTTATTTTGTGCTAAAAGCTAAAATAAGGTCTGATATGAGAGCAATACCCACTATTCACTAGTAAGCCATTTCTCCAGTCCTTGGAACAGATTTTCTAGATCTAAATATTATACAATTAATATAAATTGCATTTATAAAAACATTGAAATATATGGCTAAATTTTATTATTAAAGGCAGAATGAATAAATTAGTCTTTCTGTTTCTGTTATGGAAATTTATTTTGCTATTATTAATTTGTGGTTTGTGTTTGTAAGTCCAAATAAGGGTAAGTATACATGAGTGCAGATGCTTGCAGAGACCAGAGGCTTTGCATCCCTTATAGGTGGTACTGATTTACTCAGGTAGGTTCTGTGAACTAATTGTGACCCTCTAGTAGAACACCAAACATTCTGAACTACTGGGGTGTCTTTCCAGCTCTAGCAATGCTTTCTGGAAATTTCTAGGTTTTGACCTGAATGAACTTACATAGAAAACCATAACTTTAACAAAAAGATAATAAGTAATATAAAAGTATGCACACCTAAGCCTTCTAAGATAAACATAATACTAACTAATTAATATGTGATTAAAAATCTTTTAAATTTTGCCACGGTATACATCATCAGTGCATTACAATCATATTGAGAAACTTGAAGTAAAACTGGAATTTTGATTTGAAATAAGGCTACTTTAGTAAGTGACATCAGAGAAATGAGTTTTTGTTCCTGTCAAAAATAGCATTGGAATGTTGGGTAGTTGGTGTGGACTAGATATAGCAAAACGTAAAGCCATGATTAAGTAAGAACATGTACATTGTATGCGATAATGTTTTTGAATGCCACAACTTTTAACTGAACATCTATCATGTATGTAGTATAAATCAAGTTTATAGTACTGGAGCAGCCAATAAGACCAAGATATTCACCATTAAGGAAATGAAGTCTTGTTGAAGACCTGTTGAAGAATAAAAGTTGATGAAATTTTATTCTTGTTAATGAGTGGGACAGACATTGTGAACAAGTTAAAAACTGGGGAATGTGCATCTTAGAAGTAATACAAACAAAAAGAATCTTAATATTTCTGAAAGTTAAGGAAAACAGGATTTATGATAAACTGAGTAAGCTAGACCTGGAGAGGAAACATCGATTCAGCATTAACATATTGCCATTCTGTAACAGAAATTATCTGGGGAGAAGCAAGGGCAGTCCCCTGTGTATTGTACTTCATGCAGTCTTCTAAAGAAAGATCTCAATGAAGCATCTTGTTAATGTCCTTCTAGCATTTTTTTCTAGGGAAATTTCATTAAGTCTTCCATACACAGGAATGTAACACATGTATATATACATATATATATGTATATATACATATACATAAACTCACAATAATTTCTAGATTATATATATAGATAGATAGATATAGAGAGAGAGATATATATACATAATTAAAAAGAGGAGGTTATATATTTGAGAGTTAGAACAGGTATAAGAATTGTTGGAAGGGGAAGAAGAAGCTTAGATATATTTAATATTATACACATGGATGACGTTTTAAAAATATATATATTATGTATACCATTATGTTAAAACTGTATTACCTATGAACATACAAATGAGTCCTCCATAAATCTAGCAGGTTCATTCTGCTATTTTTCAGAATTTACAATTAGCACATCAGAGAGTCATTGACACGCAAGATATCAATGCAGTGTTTGGTCACTCAGTCTGACTATTCAGCTTCAAGGCTTAAGTATCTATGGACAGTTGGCAACATCTGAGTAAAGAGTCCACAGCTGGGTAAAGAAGAGTAACTTACTTTAAGTCTGGTTTCTCATGGTTTGTTCATACTCTGGTGAAGAATCTGAATACCAGAATTTGGAATTGATGGATCATTAAATAAACATTTAATTTGAAGTGGACAGAGAGAGTGAAGTAAGATTAGTATCTTCAAGTCATAAAGGTATATAAGATGGTTACTATTATTAATATATGATATGAAATTTCAATTAATTAATAAAATGGTTTTAAATTCCCATGTTCAGCATTTATACATGACACATGATACAGTTTATTTTTATTTTGGCATATATCTGGTTAATATTGAGTATTATAATTCTATTACTGTATCACATATTTATACTTCAATATGATTTTGAATTTTGCAAGCACATATTAATTCATTCACTGTGTCTAAGAAAAGACCTATATTTATGATATATTTAGGAAAATTGTTCTCTGAAAATAGGCATCAACAGTTCAGGCACTAAGATCAGTAATTAATAATTGGGACCTCACAAAACTGAAAGCTTCTGTAAGGACATGAACACTGTTCACAGGACAAAATGCCAACCTACAAAAAGGGACAATATTTTCGCCAAACGTACAAATGACAGAAGGCTAAAATCCAAAATACATAAAGGACTTAAGAAATGAAACGACAACCCAAGCAACCCAATTAAACAAAGGGATACAGATCTAAAGAGAGAATTCTCAACAGAGGAATCTCTAATTGCCAAGTAGCACATAAAAACATGTTTAAAGTCCTCAGTCAGCACGAAATGAAAATCAAAATGAAACTGAGATTCCATATTCCGCCTGTCAGAATAGCTAAACTCCATCTTCTACTACATATGCGAGTGGAGTCATGGGTCCCCCAATGTGAATTCTTTGGTTTGTGGTTTAGTCCATAGGAGATCTGAGGGATCTGGCTGGTTGATATTGTTGTTCTTTCTTTCTTACTTTCTTTGTTTTTCTTTTTTTTCTTTTTTTTTTTTTTCTTTTCATATTTTAGTTACATTTCAAATGTTTCAGATCTCCCCTTTGGAACCTCCCCATTCCCTCCGCCTTCCCTTTGCCAATATGGGGATATTCTCCAACCCACCCTCCCTCCCACCTACCCACTCTCGTCTTTCCCCCTTGTCATTCTCCTATACTGGGGGATCTAACTCCCTCAGGCCCAAGGGCCTCTCCTCCCCTTGACGGATAACAAGACCCTCCTCTGCCGCATTTGTGGCCAGCACCATGGGTCTCTCCATGTGTATTCTTTAGTTGGTGGATCAGTCTCCAGAAGTATGGGGGGGGGGTCAGGCCAGTTGCCACTGTTGCTACCTCCCTGGGGCTGCACTCTCCTTCAGCTCCTTCAGTCCTTTCTCCAAGTCCTCCATTTGGGATGTCACACTCAGAACTACTGTTGCTGCGAAGTGACTCTTGGATATTTCAAACTTTTGGGCTAATAACCTCTTAACAGTGAATACATACCATGTTCATTCTTCTGTGACTGCGTTACCTTGCTCAGGATGGTATTTTCAAGGTCCATCCATTTCCCTGCGAATTTCATGAAGTCATTGTTTTTAATAGCTGAGTAGTATTCCATTGTGTAAATGTACCACAGTTTCTGTATCCATTCCTCTGTGGAGGGACATCTGGGTTGTTTCCAGCTTCTGGTTATTATTAATATGGCTGCTATGAACATAGTGGAACATGTGTCTTTATTATATGTTGGAGCATCTTCTGGGTATATGCCCAGGAGTGGAATAGCTGGGTCCTCAGGTAGTATTATGTTCATTTTTTCTGAGGGTCCGCCAAACTGATTTCCAGAGAGGTTGTATCATCTTGCGTTCCCACCAGCAATGGAGGAGTGTTCCTCTTTCTCCACATCCTCGCCAACATCTATTATCACTTGAGTTTTTGATCTTAGCCATTCTGACTGGTGTGAGGTGAAATCTCAGGGTTGTTTTTATTTGCATTTCCCTGATGACTAAGGATGCTGAACATTTCTTTAGGTGCTTCTTGGCCATTCGAGTTTCCTCAGTTGAGAATTCTCTGTTTAGCTCACTTCCCCATTCTTTGATAGGGTTATTTGGATCTCTGGCATCTAGCTTCTTGAGTTCTTTGTATACGTTGGATATTAGCCCTCTATCAGATGTAGGATTGGTAAAGATCTTTTCCCAATCTGTAGGTTGCCATTTTGCACTATTCATAGTGTCCTTTGCCTTACAGAAGCTTTGTAATTTTATGAGGTCCCATATGTCAATTCTTGATCTTAGAGCACAAGCCATTGGTGTTCTGTTCAGGAATAATTCCCCTGTGCCCAAGTGTTTGAGATTCTTCCCCACTTTCTCTTCTATTAGATTCAGTGTATCTGGTTTTATGTGAAGGGCCTTGATCCACTTGGACTTGAGCTTTGTACAGGGAGATAATGACACCTTTCACAATTGTTACAAAAAATATAAAATATCTTGGTGTGACTCTAACCAAACAAGTGAAAGATCTGTATGACAAGAACTTAAAATCTCTGAAGAAAGAATTTGTAGAAGACCTCAGAAGATGGAAAGATCTCCCATGCTCATGGATTGGCAGGATTAACATAGTTATAATGGCCATCCTGCTGAAAGCAATCTACAGATTCAATGCTATCCCCATCAAAATCCCAACTCAATTCTTCATAGACCTAGAAAGAGCAATTCTCAAATTCATATGGAATAACAAAATACCCAGGATAGCAAAAACTATCCTCAACAATAAAAGGTCTTCTGGGGAAATCAGCCTCCCTGACCTCAAGCTGTACTACAGAGCAGTAGTGATAAAAACTGCATGGTATGGGTACAGTGACAGGCAGGTAGATCAATGGAATAGAATCGAAGACCCAGAAATGAACCCACACACTTATGGTCATTTGATCTTTGACAAAGGAACTAAAACCATACAGTGGAAAAAAAACCAGCATCTTCAACAAATGGTGCTCGATCAACTGGCAGTCTACATGTAGAAGATTGCGAATTGATCCATTCCTATCTCCTTGTTGTTCTTTCTATGGGGTGGCAAACACCTTCAGTTCTTTCAATCTTCCCCTAACTCCTCCATTGGGGTCCCCACCAGTGTTCAGTCCGATGGTTGGCTGTTAAGTATCTGCATCTATATTTGTCAGGCTCTGGCAGAGCCTTTCAGGTGAGAGTTATATCAGGCTCCTGTCACAAAGCACTTCTGGTTTTTTTTGTTTGTTTGTTTTGTTTTTTTTAAAGTATTTGCTATATTTGCATTTCAAATGTTATCTCCCTTTCTGGTTTCTACTCTGAAAACCCCGTATCCCATTCTCCCTCCCCCTGCTCACCAACACACCCACTCCTGCTGCCCTGTCCTGGCATTCCCTGACACTGAAGCATGGAACCTTTGCAGGACCAAGGACATCTCACCCCATTGATGTCCAACAAGGCCATCCTCTGCTACATATGTAACTGGAGCCCTGGGTCCCTCCATGTGTACTCTTTGGTTGGTGGTCTAGTCCCTGGGAGCTCTGGGGATACTAGTTGGTTCATATTGTTGTTCCTCCTATGGGGCTACAAACCTCTTCAGCTCCTTTGGCCCTTTCTCTAGCTCCTCCATTTGGGGATCCTATGTTCAGTCCAATGCATGGCATCAGCAATAGTTTTTGAATTTGAGGTGGGACACTGTCTGGATGGTCTTTCTGTCAGTCTCTGCTTCACTCTGGCCGTGAGGTGGGAGTGGGAGGGTAGGTGGAGGAACACCCTCATAGAAGCAGGGGATATGGGGATGGGATAGGAGGTTTGCAGAGGGAAAACTGGGAAGGGGGCATAACAATATAAATATAAATAAATAAAATAACCAATCAACATTTTTTTAAAAAAAAAATAGAAATAAAAGAAAGAATGGGTAAAGTCAAAAACTAAAGGGTCAAAAGATGTTGGTAAGGATGGGGAGCAAGTGGAACACTGCTCTTTTGCTGGTGGAAGGCAAGTGGTACAACTACTCTGGAAATCAACCTGGCAGTTTCTCAGATAATTGCAACTACTGTTACCTTCAGACCCAGCAATCCCACTTCTGGGCATACATCCAAAACTTCACCATTATACCACAAGGACACTTGTTCAACTATGTTCACAGTAATTTTATTCATAGCAGACAGAAACTGGGAGCAAACCAGATGTCCATTAAAAGAAGAATGGATAGAAAAAAATTGGCACATTTACACAATGAAATGCTACACAGATATTGAAACAACGATATTATGAAATTTTCAGGAAAATGAGAGGAACTAGAAAATATCATCCTGGGTGAGGTAAGCTAGATGCAGAAGACATGTGTGGTATGGACTCTCGTATAAATCGCTATTCTCTATAGAGTACAGGATACCCACAATACTCTCCACAGATTCAAAGAAGCTATGTAATTTCTTCATTGGGAAAAAGTAAAAATTTCTCTTTGTGTTCAAGAAATAGAATTATTTTCAATTGATAACATTAAAAATTATATATGGTCAGAGAAAGTGGCATATGCTATAGTTATTTTAAATAGGAATGACCCACAATTCTCAGACATTTGCATGCTTAATTACCACAGAGTAGCAATATAAAATGTTGTGGCTTTGTTGGTGTAGGTATGGTCTTGTTTGAGGAACTATGTCACCAGGGGTGGGCTTTGAGGTTCCAATGCTCAAGGCAGAGTGAGTATCTCACTCTCTTTCTGATGCTTGCCAATTCAGATGTAGAATTCCTGGTTCCTTCCTTAGCACATCTACCTGGCTGCTGTCAGACTTCCAGCCATGACAATAATGGAGTGAAACTTTGATCTGGTAAGCTAGCCTCAATTAAGTGTTTTCCTTCATAACACCTGATGTGGTCATGGTGTTCCTCTAGATCAATAGTAACCCTAACTAAGACGCATGCTTTTCTGAAGTTACGAGGAATATGAACAACTGATAATAACAGCAGCACTAGAATATTAAATGTCTATTGGCTACAATGTCCATATCAACCAAAAGTTAGGAAATCAGGCAATCATGCAGAATCCCCAAATCATATGTGGTTTTTACAAAATAAAATTGAATAAAAATCTCTAGGAGAGAATGAGAGTTATGCTTGTCAAATGCATGGAAGCCTAAGGCTAGAATACTTAAAGATTTATATGAATAAATATTACAAACTGCCTTTGGCGTTATTCATTGGGAACCTGGAGGCCATTTGGTTGCTTGTGTAGTTCTGGTAACATACTGAAGAGCTCACAAAGAAGTGGTCTAGCAGAATGACAACAACTAAGTTTTATATATTCATTTATTTTATTTTAAAGATTTTATTATTTTATATGTACGTATTGCCTACATTTATGTACTTGTAGCAGGTGCATGCTGTGCCACGAACCTAATAACCATTGTGGTTATGACTTGCTTTTGTTTAAATCAGAATATTAAAAATGGCTATCAAGGTTTACAAATTAAGAGTTATGTTAATGAAATGTTTTGTCTCAGTGGTTGAGAACAACAGCTGCTCTTGAAGAGTTCTCTGGATTGATTTGGAGCATCTGCATGGAGGCTCACAATGATCTGTAACTCAAGTTCCAAGATTTCAATGTGCTTTTCTTTGCACCTGATACCAGGCTCACAAGTGGTATAGAGGGAGGTATGTAGGCAAAACACCCATGAACATAAAATGTATTAAATATAAAAATGAATTTAACTGGTTATAGGTTTTATTAGAAATGAAAGAACTTTATCAAAATTTTATTTGCCTTTTTGTACAGAATATAGTAAATATGAAAAAACTTATCAAAATTTTACTTGCATTCATGTACAGACTATAATTAATATGATTATATATATATATATATATATATATAAAAAACATTACTGAGTGGGGATACTACAGGCCTATGATTTGTCTCTTTCTGCCATTATTAATTCATGAATGGCCTCCTTAATGTTCATTTATTTTCTAAGTCACTCATGAGGAAGAATGGTCAGAGTAAAACACAGACACTAGTCACACACTTTATTGATTACTAGATTAATGAAAATTCCTTCATACATTTTACTATGATCCTTTCACCAACTCTGCAAAGGATAATAGATTTGCTTTTCTTGAAAGTCTGAGATAACACATAGTAATATTTTGTGCCATAGAATTCAACATTTAAAGAGCAAAGTTATATAAGTAATTCCATGTACAATTAACCCAAATGGTAAATGTTTTATAAACGTCAATTATAACTTAAAATATCTTGAAATATGATTATCAATAAACACTTTCAAAACAAACATTGAATTTTCAGTGGTATTTCAAATTCATTTTGAAATATTGCTTTGGGAAACGTAAGAGGTCAAGCCATTTTCCAAAGGTTATTTGAATCTTTGCTTTGTGAACTTTTTGTTAACAAATTGAAACTGTTTAATCTAAAACATGTCTTTCAGGTAATTCATATTTCATAGAGCTTTTAAAAATTTAAAGCAAAGATTCACAATTATATTCTGGAAAGGAAGAGCTGTTATTGAGTTTTTTTATGAAAAGCAAAATTTATGTATTTAATTAATCATGAGTTATTTTTAATACACTGACTAATGACTGTGAGTAGTAAGAGCATGATGACAGCTCCGGAAGGTCATGTAGGGATCACCTCCCTGCAGATACATTACATTGAATAGCTTTTCACACATCAAACTACCTTCAGCTGAGCAAAAGGGGCACACTAGAGACTATGGGCCTGGTTTAACATCATTAGAATGGACACCAGGAAAGAAGACTGTCAAGAAAATAAGTGTCCCATCAGCTTTCTCCAGCTGGTGATCTCCAAAAGAAAGGCTTACAAAGAAACACTCGCTTTGGAAAGGGATAAGGAATAAATGCAACTGACCATTAAATTAGAATTAAGTATGAAAAAAAAATCTATTGTGTAAACACTGCTAGCCAAACCCCTATGATCCAGATCTTCTCGCCAGTGCCAGTGGATTGAACTACTGAAAATGCTTCACTAAGCTGTCTAAGTGATTGGTCTTCAAACCACTTTTATCAACCTAGGCACAGAGGGAAGACCAAGGCTCCTTGCTCGTACATAGGAACAAGATTTCACCTACGAGCTTGCTTTATAATCTAATGCTAGTGATAACCTGTACCAGAAAGAAACAGCTTCACACATGGGATCTCTAAAATCAACCCCATCAGTTTAGAGATCAGTTTAGACTACATTTGATCTTTTGTGTACATCCTTTGAAATGGGCCTGAGATATATTCTAACTCTCCTAATCTCCACAGCTCCCTGAATCTTGGATATTCAGAAATGACCATACTTATCTTCTATTTCATCATACGAATTTGCTAGAACTTTTCTTAAAAGAGATTTCCACACATATCACTAATGACACTATTGTGTTATTTAATAATTTAGAGACATTTTATCTAATTATACTAATTATAATTAGTTTATACTAATTATAATAGTAACTTTTATAATTTTGTCTTGTTTTGAAGAGGTTAGTGTTTGGCTGACATATTCACATCATAGTCCTTTACAGAAAATTTAGGAAGGAGATCAAGCTGGAAAAATCAGGAGATGAGTAATGTCAGAAGGCAACCTAGGTCCTTGGGTTCAAGGGGTTTTCCTCAGTTTGCTGTCTTTAACAATCAATTCCATATATGCAGGGTTGCTTTTGTCAACTAAGGTGGGATTTCCCATATCCATGATTATTCAGGAATATTCCCCCACAGACTTGCCTATGAGTAATCTGAGGCAATTTTTCAATTAAGATTTCTTCTTCCCAACTTACCTCAATTTGGGTCAAGTTGACGAAAGCAAATCAGCACAGCATGTAAGCAGTTGTTCAAGGGGTGTTATTGGAACTTGAGGGTGTGGTGTCTGTTCAGTTTCCTAATTTTCATGTTAGTTGACTGCTCTGGCCCTTTGGCTTTCTAAAGAGCTGAAGAGTAGCAGTCAGTCTCCAAGCTACACAGTCTGTTATTGGTATTTTTGACGTTGTTAGTAAAACTGATACTAACACAATTTCCCCATCAAAATGAAATAAAAATTTATCTCGTATTTCACATGGCATAATTATGGTTCTCTAAGTTGTTAACTGTGAGTACTGCTGCATTTACCTATGATTATTGACACTAGATTGATTACAAATATAAATCTATGTCAGCTTTCTATTTTCAGCACACACTGAAGTTATAGAATAGGTTATATTCCATATATATATATATATATACACACACACACACACACACACACATACCCACACACACATATATATATGTATATATATACAGATTCTAAAATGTATAGATACCCACTAAAGAGTAAAAGATTTAACTCAGGATACATGGGGGAATGTGAAGGATAAGCTTATGTTTTAAGTTTAAATATATATATTTATGAATATTTTATGAATATATATATTTATTTATTGATAGTATTCATTTGTAAATTGCTTTTTACTTAATAAATTAAAAATTGCAAAATACTGGTATCTTTTTACAACCAATTTATTTATGAATCTTTATTTTTATAAGTGAAGCTAATTTTAAAATATTTAAATATTTTAAATTTATTTTATACAATTATTTTAAATTTATTTATACAATATTTAATACTTCAGAGTATTAAAAGTTGTATTTTTTT
This sequence comes from Rhynchomys soricoides, assembly GCA_019843965.1. Classification (NCBI taxonomy): domain Eukaryota; kingdom Metazoa; phylum Chordata; class Mammalia; order Rodentia; family Muridae; genus Rhynchomys; species Rhynchomys soricoides. Next base: position 32,237,892 of record JADRCH010000004.1, on the reverse strand, counting down.
AATTTAAAGTCTGAAAATTAGTTTCTAAAATTGTAGCTCACATAGGAAAATTTGTATATAAAATATCATATTTTTCACCAGATGTGTTTATTCCTTAGATAGTAAAATCTATGAGATTTGGCATAATCTGGTAAGTGTGTGTGTGTGTGTGTGTGTGTGGGTATGTGTTACTCTCATGGAAATGAATAAATTTTTTCATTAGTATTTAATCACAGTTTGTCAGTTACTTGTGTAACTTATCATAGATCTGGAGAGAAAACGAATGTACAAATTCTATGATTATTATATTTAAAGTCTTTTCCTCCACAGGCTGGAATGTTACATCAAGAGGAAACCACTTGGCAGAGGGGATAAAATATCTACCTATTATGCCTAAGAACATACCAAGAAAGTATCTCATAAAGTCAAGTAGATTGAAATCTATCAACTGAATAGATTAATTAGTTTAAATAGTTCTACAACATGATATGATGTTTGACTGGTTTTATATAGAACAAGGTTATTATGTCACTTTAAAAGAAAACTATTGTTTCTATACAAATCAACTCAGGAATCATATACTCAAAAATGTAGATAAAACAGGACGTAGTTTCCTTTTTCATAGAAACTCTAATGTTAGCCATTAACAAAGCCATTAGCCATTCTGTTTCTGCTAATTACTATTGGAACTACCATCATTAATACCCTCACTACATATACAATTTCCCACTTGTAGGCCATTAAACTTACAAACATAGAACCCAAGATGTACAGATACCTACCACAGAGCCATGATTTAACTCAGGATACAACTCCAGAGGGAAATGTGAGGGATATGATTATGTTTTAAGTTTAAATCACTGCAATTTAGAGTTCTATAAAGTAGAAATGCCTCTAACCTGCTCACTGCCCCATTAGCTCAAGGACTGATAATTTCTTGAAATGCTGGGAAATGCTTTTCATGAAAGCTAGCAAGCCACACATTTTTACTTCAGTAAACAAGGTTCACTGCCCCAACTACACAGGATGTGCTTGATCATACTTAGGTGGGAGGTACATAGGCAGAAAGTATGTCAGGATATGTTCTTCCCCCCAATTGTACAAATATGGCAAATACATGGCTTTGTAAATTTTACCTTTATTAGCACATTTTAAATCTAATCTGTGAGACTCTTTGGCAACCCTGTATATGGAACTGGCCAATGTCATTCATCCTAACCAGAAAAATAAAAAAGAAGTTGCTTTAATTAGGAAAAAAGATAGCTATGTCAATCTTTAGTCTCATCATAATAACCTTGGATCTAATTAGAGAAAAGTATTTCAATTTTTAAAATGGTTGGTGATATCTGTTGAATCTTCATTTTCTAAATGACTTGTAGCAAACTATCACTAACTTTCAGCATTGTATGAAAGAAGTTGTATCAACTTAATCTTGTTAATATATTAGATTATACACACATAGTTTCTACACTGGCAAATGCTTATTATTTCACCTCGAAGAGTGGATTTTAATTTTTTTTATTGCCACTGCATTTAGAGTTTATACTATACTTAATAAATTAAAGAGTTATAAATATCATGCACCTTCAAATTATATCCACATAATCAAATAAGTAATGGCAGGACTTTCAAATATGTTTACATAGAGAACTTAAATAGAACAGAGAATTTTTCTCAAAGGATATGATAAAATAATTTTATTTTATGGTATATTATTATTATTTTTTATTTTCATTAGTTGGCTGATACTATACCTGAAGAGAACAATTAACATACAGTGATGAAGTGCTCTGACGTTGAAGTATCTCTTCCTGTATTATTACCAAGTAAAATTTCAAGATGGCAAACAGAATAAATTTCCGATTGACATATTCAATGGTGTTTTAACTGTGCTGATATACAAATAAACACTCACACAATTAAGAAATCTGTACAAAGTTAGAGGAGTAATCTTGTCCAAGCATGGAAAATAGAGAAAGAAATATACATTCTCTGACAAATCATTAAACTATCACAATACATTAGAAACTGAAAAGTAAAGCTTAAAGCTCAGAGCATTAATTCAAAAAATAAAAATAATCAGTTCATCCTGGTAAAAGCATAACAATGTAGAGAGGAAAATTCCCAAAGATTAATAAAGCTATTAATTTATTATTTAACAATTTCCAGAAGTTATATAGTTACTGTTTTCAATAGAAACAATAGTATCATAAGCTTCTAAGCAGAAATTATGAGCCATAAACAAATAAAAGGACATTCTGGCATTGGTTTACTCATTTTCTATTCTTTGTAGTAAATAACAAGAAAAGGAAATAATTGGATTTTACCCAATACAGCAGAGATGAAGCTCAGGAAATAATACTGTAAACATATGCACGTATTCTAGAGTATGATTTCTATGACTCTTTTAAAACCTCATTTACAAAAAACCCTGGAAAAGTTGACAGTGTTGTGTGTGTCCCTGTGTGTTTGTGTGTCTGTGGGTCTGTGGCAGCTAGTATATAGTGTCAGATTCTCTGCAAATGTGCTTACAGACAGTTGTGAAATCCCCAAACTGAGATAAACTAAATTAAGTTCCTCTAAAAGACCAGGAAGCTCCTTAACCTTCAATCTACATTGACAGCTCCTCTATTAGATTTTTGTAAGTTTATGTGTTATTATAAGATTGGAATTAAAACAGAATTGAATGAATGTTAATTAAAAACTAAAAGATATATACATATTTATATAATATAAATATTCAAATAAATAACATACATAGATTGTTTTAAATATGAATAAAACAGGTAAGACCAGACAAAAGGAGTTCACCCTAAGGAACCATCTGCTTAGAGTGAAGGCTTTAAAAAGTTCTAAAGTAGCTCAGAGAATCTCAGTGGAATGTTGAAAACAGAAATAAGACATGAGTCATAAATGAATAAGTTAGATTAGCAATATTAATCTTGGCAGCCATTATGCTAATAATATTGTATTAATAACATCTAATAAAGTAATGCCAAGTATTTTTGCTTGGAAATAATTTTTATACCACAAGGAGAAGAAATACATTAACTGGAAATCAAAGAAACTCTTTCAAATTAGGAGGAATATAAAAATTTAAGTTTTATAATAAATGAATCTAATAAGCAAAAAATTAATACAAGTTGTACTATAACAGTAAACAAAATAAGTAAAGAAACTCATATAGAATCTTGACTTAATGTATCTGAATCACTGGGAATGTTAATGAGGTATGCACAAGGACAACCTAACACTGAATTCTTGATTATTCTCCTCTTGAAATCCAGAAAACACAAAAGCAAAAATACTCATAGCAAAAATACTAGCAATAAGTTAAATCCAACATGTTACTTAAAAGAGGCTTATGGTTTATTTTGGAAATGAAAAATTATAAACAAAATGAGGCTTATAAATAAATAAATATAAATTAAAAATATGTTATTCGGTATACTTTGTGTCACATTTTTTTGCTTGGAGAATGAAGAACTCCTAGGTACTAACTAATAAGTAATAAAATGCCCTACATTGTTTCTTATTTGTGAAAATAAATTTCTATAAAATCTTATTGGTGAGGTAAATTAGACAACAAAAAGTTAATTTGGAGTTCTCCTTTTCAAAAGAGCTATTTTAGTGATTGAGTTGTGGTTCATGGGCTAAGACTCCTTGTTGCTTTTTTAGAGGAACTCAGTTTGTTCCCAGCATCCAAGTCAGGTATGTTTCAGCCTCTTATCACTCCAGCTCGATCGGATCTAATAACCTTTCCTTGACTCAGTGGCACCTATATTCATGTACTTATACCAATACACAGAGAAAACATAGACATAATTAAATAGTAAAATGAACCTGAAAATAAACTCAAAGGGAAATGTTTTAGAAGAGCTAACCTGGCAAAATGGCATTTGCTCAAAGTCTTTATTGAATATCAAATCTAACCAAAAAAATAAGAGGTAAAAGACCAACAACTCTTGTTCTTAATACCTGAGTAGCATTCCATTGTGTAAATGTACCACATTTTCTGTATACATTCTTCTGTTGTGGGTCATCTGGGTTGTTTCCATCTTCTGGCTATCAGAAATAAGGCTGCTATGAACATGTGGAACATGTGCCTCTGTCACATGGTGGGCATCTTTTGGGTATATGCCCAAGATAGCTCGGTCTTCAGGTAGAACTATCGAGGATATCTTGAGTTTTGCAGGCAAATGGATGGAACTAGAAAATATTATCCTGAGTGAGTTAACTCAGACCCCAAAAGACATGCATGGTATGTACTCACTAATAAGTGAATATTAGCCAAAACACTACAGAATACCCAGAATACAATCCACAGAACACAAGAAGGCTAACAAGCCATAGGGCCCAAGTGAGGATTTTTCAATCCTACTTAGGAGGGAGAGGAAAACAATCACAGGAGCAGGGTTGGGGGAGAGAGGGACCTGGGTAGGAAAGGGAACAGGGAGGGGAGGAGGGGAACAAGACCAGGTATTGGGGAGTCAGGACTGAAGCCCTGATGGCCAGCAGAAAGAATGGAAACAGGCAACCTCAGAAGGTAGAAGGTGGGGGGACTCTCTCTAATGTGCCAGAGAATTGTGAGATGAGAGATTCTCAGGACTCAAAGCGAGGGACCTTAGAGGAATGTCCTAGAGTGTGGAGAGTGAAATTGTGGAGTCCACCTCTAGTAGAAAGAGAGAAGTCATCAAGTGAAGGGATGGTGTTGTCATCCCACAGTCAAAAATCCTGAACCAGAATTGTTCCTCTCTGAAAGAATTGCAGAGACAAAAATGGAGATGAGCCTGAGGAAAAGGAGGTCCAGTGACAGGCCCAAATTGAGATGCAGCTCAAGGGGAGGTCTGGGGCCCCTATACTGTTACTGACGCTGAGGTATGATTACAAACAAGAGTCTATCATGACTGCCCTTCGAAAGGCCCAAAAAGCAACTGAAATAGTCAGATGCAGATACTTGCACCCAACCAATTGACAGAAGCTGGTTACCCCTGTGAGTGAATTAGGGAAAAGCTGGAAGAAGCTGAGGCGGAGGGCGACTCTGTAGGAAGACCAGCAATCTCAACAAACCTGGACTCTCAGGATCTTTAGACACTGAGCCACCAACCATGCAGCATATACCAGCTGATATGAGGCCTCAACACATATACAGCAGAGGAATGCAGGGTCTGGACTCAGTCAGAGGAGATGCACCTAACCCTTGAGAGACTTGGGGCCCTAGGAATAGGGAGGTCTGATGGGGTGGGATGTGGGCATTCCCTTGGAGACAGGGATGGGGGAGGAGGTGTGTGATGTGGAACAGTCAGTAGGTGGACCTGGAGGGTGATAAAGTCTGGACTGTAAAAAAAAAAGTTTAAAGAATAAGAAAAAAGAATAAAAAAAGAAGAAAGAAAACCATCCACCCTAGATAGCTATAACTATGGGCAGTATTGGCCAAGGGAAATTCTCAGGTTTTTTTGCTTTGCCATAGGGTTGGGAAGACAGTAGAACTAGTAGGTTTCAATAAACAGTAACAATTATTTGCCTTCAAGTAAAATAGGGAATCACTGGAATGTTTTATTCAAAAAAATAAATTACAGGAAACTGACTAAAGTATCTTTTAAGTAATTGTTTTTTTATTTGCCTTCATGTACATGGTCAAAATGTATTATAAGTTCAGCAGCAGATGAGATAAGGAAAATGTTCTACTGATTGATAGTACATTACAAATCAGAAAGTAAACAATTTTATTTAAATATAAATATTGAAAGTTTCCATGATTATGATTATCTTATTAGATTTTCTGTTCTTTTATCCAGATTTTCTGTTCTTTTATCTTTTATCTTTTAACCTTTTGGTCCATAAAAGATTTATTTTTAGAATGATAAGTTTATTTTAAATCAATTTTTCAGATATTGTTCTTTTTTCATTTTTATTGAAAATAGATTCTTTTCTCATATAATACATCTGGATTATAATTTTCTCTCCTTCCACTCCAGTGAGTTCCTCCCTGTTACTACGTACTCCCCTATGGATTCATTCATTGTTTTTCAACTCATAAAAACAAACAATCAAACAAACAAAACAGGCTTCTAGGAGACAATAATAAAAAATGATAATATGATAAGATAGAGCAAAAAATCAATCTTGAGTTGTTGGACACAGCAACTCAAGAGAAAGTAGAGTCCCAAGGGCAGACACAAGATTCAGAGATCCGTTTGTTTGCACAGTCAAGAGTCTTATAAAAATACTAAGCTAATAGCTATACTATATATTCTGATGACCTGATACTGACCTATGTAGACTTTGTGCTTCCTGCTTGAGTATCTGTGATCTCATATGTGCCTAGCTTAATTGATTTGGGGGCCTTTTTCTCATGGTGTCCTCTATCACTTCTAGTGTTTTAAATCTTTCTACCTCCTCTCCATGGGATTCTATGAGCTCTGAGATGAACTGATGGAGATGTCCTATATAGATTCTCTCTCTGTATAGTATGTGGCTTTGAATCTCTACATGTGTTCCCATCTGCTGCTGGAGGAAGCCTTCCTGATGATGACCATACGAGACAATGATCTGTGGATATAGCAGAATATCTATTGAGTTAGAATATCTAGAATTACTGTATTGACACTTATTTTGTATTTTAGACCAGTATTATTTGGTTTTACAAGTCTTTCTCAGATTCATGTCATTTCTTTGTGTTTTTTCCTAACTTATTTTAACCAAGGCCATGTACATTATAAAATTATTGATACTATCTTCCAAAGCTTGATCAAGCTAATCGGTTGATACACAACTGAAAGTAATAATTCCATATTCCTTGAAACCATAAGTAGCAAAGAACTTCACTTTGAGATGTACAGCCCCAGGACAAATTGCAAACATTTGTATCTACTCTGAGATTATGAATTGAATAGCTGTTTCTTGCCCAAATGTCTTTGTTACATTTCAACTGCTGTGGCTTGACTAATCTTGACCAAGAAAGTTATAAATGAAAGTGCTCATTGTGGAGCTCATTGCTCCAGAAGGATAGAGTTCATGATGATCCATCATGATGTAGAACATGGGAACCAGCAGACAGGCACAGTGCTGGAGCAGTAGTTGAGTGCTCATATCTTTACCCACAAGCTGGAGACAGAAAAAGCTAACTAGGAATGATGTGTGGTTTTCAAAATTCCAAGTCAGTGGACATACCTCCTCCAATATGCTCAAACTTTCTAATCCCAAACAGCTCTACCAACTGGGACCAAGCCTATAGGGACTATTTGCCTTCAAATCATCACAATACACTTCCATGGTTTTGGCCTATAATATAAAATTCATTTAGTCAAACTTCATTAGTCTCCATAGTCTTTCAGAATTGCAACACAGATTAAGAGCCCAAAGTCAATTTTGAGACCTAAAGTAATCTGTTAGTTGTAACTCTGTGTGAAATCAAATTAAAAAGCAAATTGTATTTTTTTAACGTACAATGGGAACGAGCATGCATTACAAGTTCAATGAAGAGCCTGTAGGGGAAATCATGAGGAAATCCTGGACAAAAGCAGAATCATTGAAACCAAGGGGGTCACACTCCATATTCTGTAGTAACAAGTCTAATGTCAAAGGGCATGAATAGCGTTGCCTTTCCACATTTGCTGACTTCAACACACTACTCTCGTTCGCACTAATTATGCTTTCTGCCTATTCCACTCCTTGACAGATATCACATAATGCTGGCATCTCTAACATCTTGGAGTCTCTAACCTAACTAGTTTCACTGTCACAGCTTCCTGAGATGGCCATCCAGGGTTTTCATGCAGAAAATCACATGATACATGCCTGGTCTTTCCTATGTCATAGGGAAGGATCACACAACCTCTTTTCCTCTGTATGTTAAGATCATTCTTATTCAAACTACCACACCAAAGACGTCATTTCACAGTGCTTCCTTTTATTTCAGGGCCTTTACAATCTTCCTTCCACTACCTCTCCAATGTTACTTAAGGCTTAGGGAGAACAGTATGAGTGACTTTTAAATGCTGCACTCTCATCCATAATTTATTCCCAGTAACTTGTGCAGCCTGAGTCTCTATATTCACTACCCATCTCTCAGAAGAGAAACTTAGTGATTATTTATAGGTATAAATATAAATATTTACAATGCAGGTTGGTGCTGTATCAATTTTGCCAACAACCAAATTCAATTCCTTCATGGAGCTTATGACCTATCCTATTTTTTTTTTTTTAACAAGGTTTACAAGACTAGAAATTTTTCTTAGGCTAATTTCATATACATTTCCCAAAAGGTACTTCTTACAATCACACATTTTTAGAATGAACAAAACTTTGATGCTTTTATAGTAAAAACAGTGAAATACAGTTTTTATTGTAGGATTGATTTAATTAAAACATTTCAATGAATTTTAATAAATAAAGTGTATATTTCAAGAAAATAATAATGTATCAATTCTAGATAAATGTGATTTCATAGACTCACATATTTAAATGATAGTAAAATTATTTTAGATATTTAATATATAATTCATGAAGCTGTAAGAATTAATATTTAACTTATTAAGTTCAGATGAATCTATGCAGAAAAATTGAAATCCAGGAGGTGCTTCATGCTCTTTCCGTTAAACCACATTAGTTCAGGTTATATTATTTATGTAATGATAAACGTAAAGTATTAACCTCTCATTAAAAATAAGCATACCCATACACATCTTTATTGTGTTCTCTTCAAACTTCCTGAATATGTAAGGATACTTATAAATCATTTTATTGTTATTTGAAGCATTTTTTCAGACAAAGCCAAATTTACTTAGAGAAAAGTCCCCATTTTCTCATTGAATTAAATGCAGAGTGCTCATGTATCCGCACAAACACTGACATTCAGCAGACCCTCATTACCATGCTGAGAAGTGTGGGTTCAAATTAGAGCTGCATGTTAGACAAGAGCTTGCATAAGCTAAGGCTTGTTAAAGCAATGTTAATGAGACCCCATTGTATTGAACAGCCTCACTTTTCAGATCTCTCATATTTGTTCACATGAGGCCTCGGAAGATGCTGAGCTGATTAAGTCTGAAATAGGACACAAAACTCTTTAGAAAGTCACTAGGGTGAAAAGAATTAGAACAGAGAAAAGAGAGAAAGAGAGAGAGAGAGAGAGAGAGAGAGAGAGAGAGAGAGAGAGAGAGAACCTGAAACAAAAAGCCACATACAGTTTACAAAATCATTGCTGTATAACTTCACCACTATGTGATAAGCTATGTCAAGCATACTTTAAAAATCCGGACAAATGAAACTTGCATTAGATGGGTAATCTAACTATTATCCTACATTTTTATAGTATAGTTTGGACATTCTTTTTAAGGTTTTACCTTACAGTTTGCTTCTTTAATAATTTCCTTCATAAAAAAATTGCATCATAATTGAGAATTTTGTACAGGTAAACACTGAAGTATGATAATATGCTGTCCCATTTCTACCAACACACTGTCCCCCAAGATCCTCTCTACTAACTTCATGTCTTTGTTTAATAACCAGCTAAACCTAGGTAGTGCTCATCATATATGAACAGGATTGGGACCATGTACTAGAGCCCAGTACAACTAGCTGTGGTCATATTCTCAAAGTATGACTCTCTCCCTCAACGGCTAGTAGCTCCCAGCAGTTCCTTGGAGCTCAGGGAGCAACCTCAAGTATGCTTGATATTTTCTAGGGTTTTTGTGAGACTATAAGTACGAGATCTAGGTCAATTTCAACAAACAACTAATTTTGGAAACTCTGAATATAATACCAAATACAATTAATTCACAGAGGAAACAAAGTACTTTTAATAAATTGAAAATTAGCAAGCTTTCATTGGAGGCTATCATTGATGTTAAGAGATAGCCTATAATGCTAGAAGAAAGTCTTGAAAATAAGTTGTAGAATTAGTATAGTCTATCCAAATGTTTCTAGCCCCTAGTAAGTAATATATAAATAAAATTAGTTTAAAAACCATTACATCAATATCACATGTGTGATAACTGTACCACAGTATTGTGGGACCGTGAAGGCAACCTGATTTCTGGGTTGAGCTAAGGTTTAAAACCCTGGTGGACCCAGTAGGAAATAACCCTATAAGGGATGATAGGTATTTGACCATGCTCTTAGAAACCAGGCTCCTGACATGAAGCTATATCTCTCCATAGGTCTGTGACTACCAGTCACATAGCCTCAAACCCCTCCACAGGTAGCAGCGTGGTCACGTAGCCTCAAGACATCACCGTGCTAATGAGGCACCTAGAGTCTTAGCCATTCCTCCTCCCTGCAAAGGCATTTCAACCTTGTCCCTCCCTGAGGTCACAGTATTGATTCACTCATGCCATTCTCTTGGACAGTCTCTCTTCATCAGGATCTGCCATGGGGAACAATGGAACAGGCCTTTGTCTAAAGAGCCCTGTCTAGTCTCCTGCAGAAGGCCTCCCAGTGCTCCCAACGATGGCCGCCACCAAACCAAGCCAACCAGCTAGCCTGCAACAAGCCAAGGACCTGGGCATTGGCAAGATCCAGCCATGCTCCTCCTTGCTTTTCTCCCTTTGGCCCATGCTAGATCCAAGCTGCGGGCTCCCACCCTGTTCTCAGCTCTTCCTCGACATCCAGTGGTGCCCGGGATGCCCAAGAGCCTGAGAACCAGACAGAGCTGGCTTCCATGTGGTCCCCAGGACTTCCAGCTGGTAGTGCTCTACCACCTCTGGGCGGTGTCTTCATGTGGCTTCTCATAACCCAACACCAGCCCGGTAGTGCTGTGTGGTGGGCAGTGCTGTGGGGTGAGCATGGTCAAACTTCCCAAGTCCCACCTCTAGAGGCATGAGGCTGGGGTGGACGGAGGGCACTCTCCCACACCCTGCCATTTAATCCAACACAGAATAGACATAAATACTCAGAATCCACTTAGGAAAAATGCTGTAGTTGTGAGTATTCCTTATAATGTATAATGATAGAGTTTTTCATGATACAAGTTTTGAATGTAACATTTCAGTTACAAACTGTTAATAATAATTCTAAAGAATTGGTAGATATCACAGATTTCAATTTTTGTATATGATTTTAAATTAGTTTTATTTCATGTTTGTAATTGTTTGTCTGCATGTATCCTCATGAAGTATGTCTATGCACTACTCAAAATTTCTGGACTTTAAATGTGGCTATGTTGTAGAGCATGTAGAAGTTATTTTTGTATATGCTTGATTAATTAAGACTGAAAACTATTTTTATGCTTAGGAATTGCTGAAATGATTTTACCAATACATATAATGCTAATAGGGATGTATAAATTTGGGAATATCATAATAGGAAAAATGTCAATTCTAGATTAAATATTATGAAATAGTCAATCCTTCCCCAACTGAGGGCAATCAAAATGTAAAACTCATTAAAATTAAGGCTGACTTAAAAATAGCTGCTGGGATTGTTTCAGTTTTGGAAGATTAGATATAGAGATATGGAGATAGAGATGGAGATGGAGAAAGAGAGAGAGAGAGAGAGAGAGAGAGAGAGAGAGGTTTTTGTTAAAGAGATTTGTAGAAATGTGCACAAGCTTTCTTAATACAGATGAAAATGGAGATATTTTTCTGTACACTAGCTTGTGTATATGGATTAAATTTTTTTTTTTTTGTTTTACCTATCAACTTTAGAACAGTCCAATTATTTGGGAAATAAAATTAATTAATTGAAATCTTTAAGCACAGTATAATAAAACTGCATGTATCTTTCAGTTGTCTGTTATATTGAGACTGAGACTGGTTGGTTATTATTTTGCCCGGAAATAATTGTTTTTAAAAGAGTTAACAGCTTTCTGCCCATTAGTGGGGAGTTAGAACATGAAGAGACCACCTCCAGTAGATAGACATGGCCCCCATTGCAGGGATGGTGTGAGTGGATGGCCTTAGGGGGTGTGTGGGTTGGTGGATGGGTGAGAGACCACCCTCTCATAGGCAAAGGCGAAGTCTGATGGGGTAAAGAACTCTTGGAGAGAGGACCAGGAAGAGAGGCAACATTTTGAATATAAAACAGTAGAACAGTTGAAAAGAAAGTTAACAGCTTTCATTTCTCAGGAACTGTAATATTTTCTATATGAATAAACAACCTACCACTTAAATACTTTTTTTGAATATTTTAGTTTAAATAGTCTATAACTAAGGTAAAAAAAAGTAAATTCAAATAATATTGCATTCAACAGATTTAAGAATAAATTTAAAGCAACCTTTTCATTTAGTGGTTGTTGAATGTTGATATTGACAATAGGCTGTAGAGTGGTGTTCGTGGTCTGAATATCATCTCGCTTCTTCCTTGCAATAAAAGAAAATGGTAGCCATCTTATTACATAAATTTTAAAGCTCTGCATTATTAAAATAATTATATTGTGCCAAAACTTTAAACACAGTATAAAAATAAAAATAAATGTACATTTAAAGTTTTCTCTGTTCTACTTAAACAGAAAAACAGTTACATGCTGCTAAAATTACTCTCTTTTCTGTATTCCAAAAATAATTGAATATTTACAATTTTATTTAAACTAACACAAAGGGATTAAGTAAATATTAAGAATCATAATTTAAATTTACCCTGTGTTACACTCTTGCACAGAGTAGAATACATATCTATTTCTGGAACTAAATGATAAAATGAAAGGCAAATGAGTATAATATCAACGTGAGACACAGAGGCTGCAGTGCGTTATAGAGATGTGTAGAAAGTCATATCGAAGAGGGATGGTGAGTTATTCCGTGTCCCTAGAACACGTTGTATATGTCCTCAGTATTCAGGCCGTTGTCCTAAACACATATTTTATGAACATATTCTCCAGCTGTGTAAAGGAAGAGCTGCATGAAGATAAAAGGTTCCCAGTTTGACACTGGAATTAAAATAGTGGCTGGGGGACATAACAACAAGTAACAAATGAATTTCCAGTAGGTATGAAAAGATGTATAAGATCTTCTCAAGGAAGTCAAAATGTCAGATCAGAGAGGAAAGGAGAACTTTGCCTTGCTCCCACATTATGGACACTTAGGGAATACAATAATAAAAGAATATAAAGCACTAAAGTAATAGTTACTGCAGAACAGGTAATACATGGTAATCCAGAGACAGCAAAGAAAAATATCAAACTTTTTCTATACATAGCTAGCAAGGAAATATGAACAAATTCTAGTTATAGGTATATAGAACTGTCCATGGTGTAGCTATGAGAAGAGACAATAATCGTCTCTAAACTGTATAAGAAATTTTAGAAAGAAAATGTACTTTCATGAGAGTCCTTACTTAAGTCAGCTGCAGGTAACAAGAAGAGTGCTGCCGATGGCATGTGTTGACTAATCAGCCAAGCACAAACTTCCAGAATCAATACAATCACCTGGGGTACCTGTTAATAATTGACTTTCCTCAGCTCTACTCCATGCCCACAAAATTAGAGTCTCCTGTGGTGCTGAGCATCTGTATTTTTAGCCAGAAGTCATGTAGGTGATCTTGATAATTAGTGAAGTTTGATAACATTGGTATATACCAACAGGCTCTAATCTTTGGGAATTACATGAGCTATGTCAAGGTAGTTTCTCTACTAGATATATGTAGGAGTGTTGAATTTATTATTTTTCTATCTGTCCTTTATCAATATCTCCCAGAGTCTTGGTTATAGACTATTTGTTATTTGAAATCCCTCCTGCTGATCTAAACTCTCCCTCTGAAGAAGTTAATATTATAAAGGAGTAAGTTGTTTCTGAAAATGAAGAATGTTGCCTGGAAAGTGAAAAAAAGTGTTGCAGATAATTTGCTAAGTCCTACAATCCTATGAATCACAGTATTTTTGTTTTTGTTTTTCTTTCTTTTTTATCTGATGACCAATGTCTCATTATAATGTTGTTGAAAATGGTATTACAAGAGAATACATAAATGCATAAACTTAGTGTCTTCCAATACCTTGTTTTACCTCTTTAAGAAATAGGAATTCATAGCCCAAGAAAATATATAAAACAAAACAACAAAAAACCATAACAAAGCAAAGCCAAAATTAAATGCAGTTTGTTTGTTTAAGTTTAAGAACATCTTAAATGTATTTTTTTCCAGGGAAATTTTAAGTCTTTCTAAGGATATGTCTTTATTCTCTTCCTCTCTTTTTTCCCATTTAACATATTCACATTTATGTATTTTCACTCATATATATGCATATATATGAATGCTTACTGAATAGATGAAATAATGGTTGATGAATAGATATGATAAATAGATGGCAGGTAACAAATATTCAAATATATAATAGATATAAATGGATTGATCAATACACACACACATATATATTATATACACACACACACACACACACACACACACACATACACACATGTATACATAGATACATGGATAGATAGACAGATATAATTTGCATATAGGAATTCCGATTAGTGAAGACATATATTATTACTTTTGAAGGTCAAACTTCAAATGGAGAAAAGCAGCTCAGAAAAGTACCATGAAAGTTTCATTGTGCTAGTTTTAGAAGATGAGTCACTGCTGACTCTCACATAATCTGTAGTGCCTCTTGAGGAATGATATCATCCAAAGAAGCCCATAAATGTCACCCTACAAGTGGGACACTGCCTAATGGAACTTGTAATTCTTGGTGTACTTTTCCCTTTGGAGCATTGATGTATTTTTAAAATTTGCTGTTAAGAGTGGATTGTAGTTTTTTGTTTGTCGTTACAGCACCAGAAAATGAAACAGTGGTTTGGCTATGCAGCCCTAGGGATTTCAGCATTACAAACAAAACAAAACATAACATACGCTGAAAACTGCAAAAACTACATTTCCATTGGGATGCTATTTTTAGTATTATGTATTGAGTTTTTAAGCAATGATGAAATGGTATGCTTGTTCTTGGAAGAAGAAGAACTGAGGGAAAATCTGAAAATCTTTTACTGAAGTCTTAAGGAAAATGCCCTTTTTTTTAGGGATGTTGTATTGCAATTTCAGTATAACATTTTCACTTTTTATCTTAGGAATTTGAAACTAATAGTCAATACTATAAAGAAATTCATTACCCCAGAATTTTGTAAGCCAGTCTTTTGATTTTATAATAAATGTACCAAAATGCCATTGCAATTTTTGAGTATTAGTTGAGTGTATAAAAGATGGCCTAGAGTAAACATGATGAAGTTATAATAGCTATATTATATACCATAGTCACTGGGCAGCAGAGATGAAGAAATGTTGCATTGACCATTTGGTTCCATGCTCATCCTTAAAGCCATAGATTTTTTATTGGGGGGGGGACTGCCTTTTCATTTCAGAAGAAAAGGTTGTACCCTTAAACAGGCAACAGAAGAACCTATGGAGTGATGTGCTTTGTGTACTCACTGACATGATGCTGCTGCTTCTCCAAAGCACAGGCCAAAAGGAAAACCAAACGCTCTCATGACTGTCTTCTTTAATGGCCAACTTCTCTCCTGCACTGCTGCCATTAAAGATCCATTACTGAGAAAAATAAGCTCTAAATTTAAAAACACAAAGTCTCTGGAGTGTTCCATAATGCTACTAGTTATTTATTATTTTCCCAGTAGAAGACTTATTCGATCTCTTGAAAGACAAATATTTTGTAACTGATTAGTTATTCCGAGGATTCTCAGACTTTTGGATTTTGGGGTGTTTGTGACACCGTCTATTTAGTTAGCTCAAGTTGGATTCAGATCATTGATCCCATGACTTCAGCCTCAGAATGGCTGGGAATACAGGCCCATGCTGACACGGTTGAGGTTTTCTATGATTTTATTATTAATTTTTAGTTTACTTAGTTTTATGTAGTTTAAAGAGGGATAGAATTCTTAATCTAAGATGCAATTACTCATAATTGAATATTCTTGTGTTGTTTTCTGTTCATAGTTAACTGTGATGCCTAAGAATAGGTGAGACATGAGGCAAGTGTTAAATTGTCTTCCTCTGTAGTCTTACATCCCAAAATAGTAGACATTTCATAGCAAGATGATGTGTTTGTTCATCAAGGAGAATGCAGTATCCTCGTCTTTACAGCTACTTATGAATTTTTATTCTAGGAATATTTTCCTCAACAGATTTTCATTTCTTTTAGTTAGTATATGTGAATGAAGTATAATGCCACTAATCTGTTTTATTAATACCTGCAATCTGATTAGTTCTTCCATCTTGGCAATATGAAATGGTCTTTGGTTACATTTCTATATGAATCTTTTCAACGTAGAAGAAAAACTTACCTAGGAGAACAAGACAATGAAGAAGAACTGAATTTATCTTCTGTCCTATATCATAATGCTATCCCTCTCAAAGTGAGGTAACTTAAAACCTTTTCTCTTCACAACTGTCTTCTCTAATTTTAACCATCTCTGCACATTCCTGAAATGTTTCTATTAAATATTGAACCCCTACTCTAGTGAACACACTCTATTTTACAGTACCTAGCAGTTTCCTACCTTTGGCTCTGATTTCTACTTTTTTTTTTTTTTCCAATCTGGCCTTTTCAATTTGCCTTCATTCTTGATTTTTTATTCCATTTTTGATTATTGCATTCAAGTTCAGACCTACACATACTGTCAATGCTGAATTTTTATTCACTTTATGTCTTACTCAGCTTCATCAGGAAAATGACACTGGAGCATGATGGATGTCTGCTCCATAATGTCCTTTTTACAAACTCTGCAGTGTATGATTCTTTCCTAGTTTCATTGTGCTATGAGAGCATCATAGAATGGATTGAAATTTTAGCTCTTATACAACTATGTAAATTAAAATTCAATAACATTCATAGTTCAGGGTCCAAGTGACCCTGAGAAAAAAGAGAGGCATCTTTTTCAACTATGCCTCCTCAAAGTTTACAGGCAAAGCAGGAAGTAGGTTGATGGATAGTATAATAGAGATAAGAAGAGTAAAAGCAATAACACCTAGTAGGATGTATGATATTAATAAAATACTAGTGTTTTGAACACTGTCACCCATAAAGTGTATTCCTTAAAAGATGACCATAATACAACTTTTTTATACCAAGATCCCTCTTTAGTGTGGTCTTTTAGATGCACCAAAATGAAAATGGCATACACTTAAGATATAGAAATACTACTAAGTACTAGGAACTTGCACCAGTTTAATAAGCCTCTCCGACACAATTTACTTCTCTGTGAATTTAAAATAGTAATACACAAAATTATTCTAAATATATTAAATCAAACTGTATGCATAAAATATTGATGAATTTAAGGTAGAATTATTGACACAATTATTTATGATAGTTTGCCCAATGCAATATATTCCATTAATCATAATATGATTATTTGGTTTCCAATTAAAAATAATGAATAAATGTGATTCATGTAGCTTAATATTAATAGTAAACTTTTGAATCAGCCATCTAGCTTAAGAATCACCAATACAGTCTGAGAATCTGCAACAACACTATTTCATCCTATCTAAATGCTGGCAGTAAACTAAAGCAAATAGCAATCATTATGCCATAGACAGCATGCCAGATTGTCTTAAAATTTCCTCCAGATGTAATAGTCCCTTGCTTTAAACAGTTTATCAAAGTTTTCTCAATATGAACACAATGTTGATACTTTCTTAGTAAGAATTTTACATATAGTCCCATTCTCCAAAGACCATGTTATTATTTGAAACCGTATAAACAATCTTTGCTGCTCATGTTTCTTTTCACTAGAAAGTATTGAAAAATAATAGAGTTCTAGTTTTAATTAAAAAATACATACAGCGACAGGTTATCATTTGAGTCACAAATACACTAAACAACTAACCATAGAAATAAATTAGTGAAAACCAAACCTAAAGATCTTGTTAGTATGATCAACCCAAAGTTGAAATGTGTCTCTTAAGATTGAGCAGCATATAATAGAATATGAAGAATGCATTATGAAAAGACAAGATTATTGAATATTGATAATGAATGTGTGTAATTTAGATGGCAATATTTCAAAATATTTGGTAAAATTATAGGAAAATATTGATAAGTTTTAAATGTAAGGTATACAACAGTACTAACTGTGCATCTCTTTATTTCATAATTCAGTGCATTTAAAGATGCTTCAAAAGTAGAGAATTAACTATTACATTGATATTTTAATTTCTTCATGCAAAGTTTTAAGGCAAATGAGGAACATTGACCTCAAATTCAAGATAACGGAGAGGTATAAATTTTCTTAAACCCAAATGTCTTCTTTTGGCTATCTAAAATGTCTCTATTATTGAACTTATCAGTGTAGGTTTTAATTATAATCAAGGAAATTGATATGTATTAGATCTTTCTAGCCTTATACCTAATCAATATCAATTAGTATTACTATCTCAAACTTTATTTTATATGTGGGCTTAAGTTGTTAAAGACAACTAACATTTAATTTTGAAGGCTACAACAGCTCTGTATAATTAACCTCACCTTAAGAAATCATATTCACATATTCAAACCAATAAGAGTTCACTATAATGCTGTGTGGTTTACTAAATTATTTACATCATAATGGCATTGTTTTGTCAACCACACATTATTGACAGTACAGGAGTTGGTGGAAGAAAATTCCCTTATCTTTATGTCCAAGGTGTCAAATAGTTCTATCTGTATCCCTCCCCTTAACTCACTTGAATATTTATATGATAATTGTTAACAATACATGACCATGTTCGTCTGTACAGAATAGCTTATCCTACTTAATACTGCTTTAGGTTTACTGTTTTACTATGCTTCAGTGCATAGTAAAAGTTTCACTCTTCTCTGTCTAACCTTCCCCTCAGATACTTCATCAGTATTTTCTTTAATTTCTTAATTTTAGTGCAAGTTCTTCAATTGCTTTCACTCATTTATGTTCCTCTATCTTCATGAACTGCTATTTTAACTTTTATATATGGCAGACTCCTACCAATCAATCAAACCCCAAATTAAAAAGTACATTTCTTAAAACAGACCAAAGCTCTTGAGATACTATGCATTACTGAGTCAGTGGCCAATAGTTTCCTTTTCATAAGAAATACTTGTCTTACACAGGAGCACTGATATAGGATGCTGAGGTGAAAAGATTGTGAGTTCAAGGCCAGCTTTGCATACAGCAGGACCTTATTTCCTAAATAAAAACAAGTCATTGATTTTGTCATTGTAGATTCTACTTGATTATTTCCTTTAAGGAATTATCCCTAGAATCATACCTTTATTCTCCAATGTCTTTATTGTTACTTTACTGCTTTTAAATCTCATAAGTTAAACTTACTTTGTACAAAAAGTATTTATTTCTCTAACTTTGTATTCAATCATCTGTACTTGTTTATAACTGTGATAATGAAAAGATACAGTTTTTCTATTCTCTGCTGAGTATAGAATTGTTAAATGACTTTATAATAAAATATTAGAGTATTCATAATATGGCAATTTTAATTTTATGTCATGATGTTGACATTTTTTGAGTTGAAAAATTCTCACTGATTTATCCAATTTATCATAAAACTTGATCAATTATCTAGTAAATTCACATGGTATCAGTAGTGGGAATTTAACAAAGTAAATGCAAAGATGCTAAGAACAGGTCAACTATCTTATAACATGAATTTGGTAAAAGTCATTTTTCCTCTGTTATCCCAGTTTTCCTTGTGATTATTTTATTAACTCTTAATATTCCTCAATCCACAAATCAATAGAATTCTTATAACTACTTTCAAGAAAAAAGATATGAATGTACGCTATCAGTTACCACTTTTCTTTCTGTAAATTTATCCAAAAAGGCAAATTTTAAACTAAAAATAAGACTTAGGTAAGAAAACTAAGAATTAGCATTTTTTATTATTAAGTGCATATTGAATTCAGCTCATCAATGCCATCTTTTAGAGATATTGCCATTTATACTTATACTTAAAATCTTAACATGAGTCATAATCATGAATTTTTTAACATCAAGCACACATGTCTTTAACCCATATACTATTTTCCACAGAATATTTACTTAGTACAGTGTAGGAATTACCAGCAGCTTCTTTAATTAGAGTCATCTGTAAATGGGTTATCTATTGTCAGTACATTGTGTGATTAGTTGCTAAAATTATGAAACTTAAAATTTAAATAAAAATTATTTGGAAAAGTTTGACATCTTTATTGATATTAAATAATACCAACTTAAATTCATACAATTTTGATCACAAAATAGTAAAAATATACTATAAACATTTATATGTTTATTTTATTGACAAATTATTATCTTAATATATAACACTTAAGAAATATCAGAAAATATATCTGAGTTAAACTAATTAAACATAAAGTATCTTTTTTGAGTAGGACATTTTTGAAAGGACAATGTGTAAATAATTCTTCATAAATATTTTGTTTGATAAATTAAAAAAACAGTTATTAATGTTCTCAACTACATTCAGAAATTCAAGGTTCAGTTGCTTAGGAATAAATGAGCAATTGCTTTTATGGGTTATGGGTAATAGGACTAATTTTAAGTAACAAATTTTGTTAAATAGATTAACACTGAGGTGGTTCTTTCAACAGATTTCTTCTTTTTAAATTAATTGTGTGTTTTAATTTACATGCTTTCTGACCATGGTTTATTTTCATTATTTATATGTATAGTATTAAACTCTTTAGAATAAGTAAGACTGTGGAAAAATGCTTCATGAGGTATTTATTTCAGTGATAGTTTTCTATCAAATCAATTTATACCAACTTCTCTGATGAGTAGTGAGAATTTATACTGTGGTGATACACAAATTTCTCCTGAGTTCCCCATTTATAATTATACATGGGCATACCTTACGTGTAAAAATCTTATGTCTTAGAGGTTTTTCATTAATTTTGCTGAATTAAAATATATTTCAGTTTATTTGACATACCCATAAGCCATGTGTCTGACCTATAGGAAGGAGAAACCTGGGAAAGAAAACACATAAGGACCATTCGTATTTAAAAACATAGAAATGAAGTTCTCCTGGGGTTCTACAAGTATTGTGGACCTAGCGAATGTCTTCCAGGGTTCCATGAGTTCATTTTGATATCACTGCTTTCAGTTCTTAATTTGGGTAACTATATACACTATGCCACTAAGAACCATTTTGCTATGTATACTTATAAACTTTGAAAAATCAAGTTTCTATCTAAGTATAGAATTTTGGTTCTAAATTTAGCTGTAACTAATAGTAAATAAATTATATATATTCCATAATTTTCACATTCAAATTAAAAAGACCAATGTTTGAACCATTTATGTTTTACCTTGTAATCTAGGGAACCCCAGCTTTTGCTATGCTAATTATTATACCACATAATTATCCCACAGAAAAAAGGGGAAGAAAAATTTTTGGAAGAAATGGATAAGAATTTTTAAGAAAGGAAATTATTGTCAAAATACTTGTGATTTTCAATGAATTGTAATAAAGTATTGCTTAAATTTCACTTAAGTTCAACAAAGGTGCTTAATATAAAATTTAGTTTGTTCCCTATTGATAAAATTTTTTGAATCATTATTTATCATCTATATATAATATAATGGAATATCTATAAGGTTTTTTTTTACTTGAAATGTATACAATAACGAAATTATCAGCTCCTATATCCAAACATTCAGTTTTTCATGCATGTGTAGTACCTAATAGTAATCACTTAAGTACATCACTTAAAAAGGGCTAAATAAGAATTATCACGGTAAAAAATACTCTTACATTCATTGCTTTAAGTTTAAGTTTATTATACTTTCTTGTCTATCTTTGGAATTATTTTGTTGCTTAATAGGAATTAAAACTTGATTTAAATGTGGGTGCTTCAGTCTTACTTAGAAGGGGAAACAAAATAATCATGGGAGGTAGAGGGTGGGAGGGACTTGGGGGGGAAGAATGGAGGGGGAGGCCAAAAAAGATGGATAGGATCAAGTGTGGGAGAAGACAGGGCAGATGTACAGAGGGGCAAGAAATAGAACATTAGGGTGTAGCAATGGAGGATGGGGAACAGGGGTTAGCCACCAAAAAAGTCCCAGATGCCATAAAAACAAGATGCTCCCAGGACCCAGTGGGGAAGACATTGGCAGAAATACCCAACAAAGTGGAGACAGGACCTGTAGAGACCACATCCAGAGGTTAGGCATGTCCTCTGGTTCAGGGAGTGGGCCATCCATTCACCTTAAATAAATAAATAAATAAATAAATAAATAAATAAATAAATAAAATAAAAATTACCCAGAATTGCCCTGTCTGAAGGAAATACAGGGACAAAGAATGGAGCAGAGACTGAAGGAAAAGCTGTCCAGAGACTTCCCCAACTGGAAATGTATTCCATATATAGCCACCAAACCCAAACACTATTGCTTATGCCAAGAAGTCCTGGCTGACAGGAGCCAGGTATAGCTGTACCCTGAGAGGCTCTGCCAGAGCCTGACCAATACAGATATGGATGCTTGCAGCCAACCATCATCCATCATCGGAATGAGCATGGGGACCCAATGGGGAGGAGTTAGAGAAAAGACTGAAGGAGCTGAATGGGTTTGCAACCCCATAGAATGAACATTATCAACCAACCAGCCCCTCCTCCCCAGAGCTCCCAGGGACTAAACAACCAACCAAAGAATACAGATAGAAGGACCCATGGCTCCAGCTGCCTATGTAGCAGAGGATGGACTTATCTGGCATCAATAGGAAGGGTCCTGTGGCAGACTTGTCCTGTGAAGGCTTGATGTCCCAGTGTAGGGCAATGCTATAGAGGCGAGGTAAGAGTGGGTGGGTGGGTGTGGGAGGCTTCTCATAGAAGTAAGGAGTATGGGAAATGGGATAGGGGGTTTATGGAGGGGAAACCCAGAATTGGGATAACATTTGAAATGTAAATGATCTACATAAACTGTTTTACTTCATTTAAAATTTAACATTTTATACTGTGTGGGCATGTCTCTGTGTGTATTCATGTCTGTGAAACAGAACATTTAGGTGTCAAAAAATATATTTCAGGAGTCAGTTTTCACCTTTAACCATGTATCAGGGATACAAGCTAGACATGTCTTCAACAGCCTTTACTCACTGAGTTATGCCACTGGCCTCAATTACATTCTAAAAAACAAACAAACAAACAAAAAAAAAACCCCAGTAAAACACATTTTCCAATATTTCCTTTTACCTATACATAATATTTATGTTTGACAATTTTTGAACTATTATAAAGAAAAGGTTTTAAAACTAAATTAAGTATGAAAAATAAACTCTAATTTATTTTATGGCTTAGAAGAAACCATCAATAAGACAACAGTTCTGACCAACTTTGCAATAAAGAATAAAGACTGTTGAACCATTTTTTATTTTTTTCACAAGTACACCTTATAGAATTTTACCAACCTTTTAAAACATCTTATAGAAATAACTAGTCCTAAAAACTCTTAGTTGCTATTCAGAGCTTAGGATTTATCTGATTGTGTGTAAGATTGTATAGCAATGTAATTTTATGGCATTTTTAGCACCAGAGAGTTAAAGCTGGATGCACTCTAGTGATCTACCATGTATGGATTATCACTGAAAATTCTTTGTCATTATAAGCATTTAAGGTAAAGATTGTTTATATTTAGAAATGAATTACTCACTGGCTAATTTTCATCCTTGTGTTTTATACATATATATATACTGATGCACTTTTGTTACATATATTGAATATATATAAAATATATTCAATAATTATATATATTCATAATATGTGACATATATGAATATATACATACATATATAAATGGATAGATTCAAACTTGAATGCAGATGGTACTGAGCTTGAAAAATATATAGCTTACAAAATAAATAGTCCTTGTTTCATTGCAGAATAGTGTTCAATTGATCTCCAACTGTAAACATTACAAGGATGAATATAGAGTCAGATATTCTTAGCTATGGTATACAAAGTCATTATATGGTTACTCTTAGAACACAATGTACACACTCCATCCATAGACTAAAATTTTATCTTTTTTCCTCAGCCCCCCAAAAAATCCAGTTTTGTAGCATATATAGCAATAAATTTACTCTAAATTTATTTACAAATATATACAGGTAATTTTAATGCTTAAAATCTGCCACACAGAAAATAGTTTTAAAAAGTAGGCCCGTGTTTTGTGCCAAAATCTATAGTAACATGAAAAGCATTCTAAATAGTTCTTCATATATAAATTTTAATCATAAATGAAATATTTGAGTTCACCTGAAGACTAAAATGGACCTTAACATGTGAATGTTTTATAATTCCAATGGGGGAAGATGATGAGATATTCTAATAATATTTTATAACTAACATTGGTTTTGGAAAGCCACATTTCTAACGCCAGTGTTCATTTGAGTAGATCTCATCTTTTCTACATTTTCATATTTCAATTTCATACCTTACAAAATTCAATGCAGTGGAGTAAATTTTAAAAATGACTCCAATGCTAGTTTTGGAGGTCTCCTCTGATAAAACTCAGGGCTTTGAGACTTCCTGGAAATACATCAAAGCTTTCCATCTTCTGTTTTAATGTGGAAGAAGAAAGAAAGCCGAATGAAGAAGAAAGCGATGTGTTTGGTATATACATTCTTTCAGATTCGCATGTAGACAGTGAAATCCATGCACAGTCTTCCCAGTATGATGTTTTGATGCAGTCTTATGAATTGGAGCAAGGCGCTTATGCAGTGCTCTAAACCCTACAACCCCAGCATCATACTATCTTCCCACTCTAACATTTAATTCTAGAGTAACTACTGCCATTATTTGGCTTTAGTTATAGGAAAGTGTCTTTGAAACTTCTTCAATGATTAGTATTAGAAACATATCATAATGGGAGGTGCCAAATTATTCAAGGGCACAGGAACTCCTTTATCTTTGAGAATCATTTTGTCAATAATCATACTCATTAATGATTTCTAGACTATTTCTTGAGTGAGTGCTCTTAGAATACAGCTTGGAGTTGCAGTCATTTCTGGGCCAGTCTCAGATAGAAAAATCTGAAAAATTTTAGGAAAATATTTAAGGCAAGGAACATTGCAAGAAATATTGAATGTATAAATAGTATGATTGCTGATGATTTATCATTTGATATCATAAAGACTAAAATATACTCATCACTTTGAAATTGTTTACAAAGAAAAATAAGCATAAGGCAAAATCTCATATTAGTTTTATTGTCTAGTGACTTGAAATAAAAATTACCAAAGGCTTGACTGAGTTACAGAAGAGTCATTTTACAAAATTTCACTCAGATGTGTAGGTTTTATATTTATAGTGAATGTTTTTGTTATTATTATTAATCATTCTATTCGTTTACATCTCAAACGATATCCTACTTCCAGGTTACTCCTCCATAAACCCTCCATCCCACAAACTCCCTCTCCTCCATCCCCTTTGCCTCTGCGAGGGTGCTCCCACATCCACCCACACTCTCCTGCCCCACCGCTCCAGCATCCCCCTAAGTTTGTGCATCAAACCTTCCCTGGACCAAAGGCCTCCCCTCCCATTGATGTCAGACAAGGCCATCCTATGTTACATACATATCTGAAGCCATGGATTCCTCCCTGTACACTCCTTGGTTGGTGGCTTAGTCCCTGGGAGCACTGGGTAATCAGGCTAGCCTAGGTTGTTCTTCAAAGGGTGTTGCAATCTCCCTCTGCTCCTCCAGTCCTTCCACCAGCTCTCTCATGGGGTCCGTGAGCTCAGTCTGATGGTTGGCTCCAAGTATTCACATCTGCGTTGGTCAGTTGCTGGCACAGCCTCCCAAGGAGCAGCCACACCAAATTCTTGTCAACAAGCACCTCTTGGTAAAGACAACAGTGCCTGGCTTGGTATCTTCAGACATGATGAGTCCCCAGGTAGAGTAGTCCTCAGATGGCCCTTCCTTCAGACTCTGTTTCATTTTTTGACCCTGTTCTTCCTTTGGACAGAAACATTTCTGGGTTAAACACTTTGAGATGGATGGATGTCCCCATCCCTCGACCTGGGGCCATGCCTATCTACTGGAGGTGGTCTTTTCAGATTCTATCTCCCCTTTTCTGTGGATTTAGGCTAAAATCATCCTTATTGGGTCCTGGGAGCCTCACGTTTCCCTGGTGTCATGGACCAGTCAGTGGATATCCCCAGTTTCTCATCCCCTACTGTTATTTATATTTATTCGATTTCCTGACCCTCTGTACTTCTCTCCTGTCTCCTCCAGTACCTGATACTGCCTCCCTTGTTGCTTCCCCCTCCTCTCTCCTTCCCAGTTCCTCCTCCCCTCCGCAATAATGCTAAAACAGCAGAAATCGGTAACTATTTTACATTTTGAATTTTCAAATTTATCAGCAATTAATTTTTTCTGATGTGTTTATATAAGAATATATGGTCAGAGCTCGTTGTTAGTCATTCTTTATCAGCTTTTACTATATAAGGCATCATCCTTCAATGAACAATTTTGAAATCTTTATTTGATCAATATCCACAGATATATCTTCTCAATGTATGGAAATGCATAATTTTATACCTTTCTCTTTCCATCTATAAAGCTTGAGTCAATCTAAAGTGAAAGATATAGCTGTGGACATGGCTATAATTTATTAATTGTATTTTATTTAGTTAACCTCTAATGATTACACACACACACACACACACACACACACACACACACACATATGGTATCATGTGTTAATTTTTTAGGAATTTATTATGGAATGGTAAAATTGTGTTGATTAGCAGACACATCAAATTAAACATTGCGCTCCTTTTCACTGCACGATATTACTTAAAATTGTCAACTTTAAACATTGATCTCCTCACGAGTTAAATAAAAATCTGACAATTTGATATAAAAGAGTCTCCAAGGCAAAGATAAATCTATGAAACACAAAAATTATTTACTTTTTAAATTAACTGCTCAAGAATGTATCACTGATAGCATACACAAAAAGTCAAGTAGAATAATCATTGCTAAACAGTTACAGCTATAACTTGAGAACACTGTGCTCAGAGATATTTTTATTTCTAAACTTTTTGCCATACAATAGCTGTTCTCTTCTGCTGACCTGTGTAACTTTGTTGTCTATTTCCCTGGTGGCAGTTAAAAGGACTTCTGCCTCTATCTAATACAATAATGTCAGTAACTGCATCCTGGGCACATTGTCTTTGTTCTTAAACGGTACTATTGACAACACTTACTCTTTAGGCTTAAATTTTACTCACTTGCTTTTCCACATAAATCTCCACAGAATTCTATTTTCTGCACCCTGTTCAGTAGATATCATTGTATACTAAATCTTTAAGCTTGTGCCTTTTACCTGATTGCACTGGAAGTTAACTTTTAAGTTTGGACATTACTAAATGAAAATGTCCACCAAGATAATACTAATAAAAAGAAAAGTGGAAAAAATTGGTGATGAGATACACTGACAGGCAATTAGTCTCTGAGGTCATGGAAATAAGGGATGCCATTTGCAACTGAAGCACATTTTAGAATTCAGAAAGGATTCTGTTCTTTTGTGCAGCTCTTATTCTTTTCTTCCTCCCTTAAGCTTCCGTGACATCATCATGCTTCTAGCCTTGTGATTACTGCAAAATTAAACAATCTCATTGTTGACAATGTTTCACTCACATTTATTTTTCCTTGATACTTTATGAATACCCTGGATGTTAAAATATAATTTAAGAAAAGAGAAATCCATTTAGTAATTGCCTTATATGATATTTATTTTAAGCATCTCTACTTGAGTGACTTTTTGAATGTGGAAGAAAAACTAATATTATACACAAAGATTTGCCTGGTGTGTGTGTGTGTGTGTGTGTGTGTGTGTGTGTGTGTGCCTGCGTTTGTGTGCATGTATGTGTGCATGTGTGTGTGTGCATGTGTGTATGTGTGTTAGTATATGAATACAAAATACATGTTGCTGTATATTAATTTAGTTTCCAATAATCTGGAGAAAAGAAGAGCATTTTCACAACTGAAAATGGAACAAATGATATTTATCTTGTTAAAACTGGCATTTGCAATTATATATATATTCTTAAATAAAGTGACATAGAATTGTATATATATATATATATATATATATATATATATATATATATATATATACAGTCTTTCATTGCCTGGTAAAGAATTGCTTATTTTATAAATCATGTAAGATACTTGCAATGTGATAGTGCCATGGTCATTCCTAAAAGAACATTAAATTGATGTAAATAAATAAGCTAATTAAGCTTAGTAGGATTTCAGAATAAGAAATTGGGCTTTTCCAGGAAGTGAGTGATTAAATTAAAACCTGAACATTGAATTCACTGGATAAAGACAGAGCTATTTCAGATGAATAGTTTATACAGTTACTGAAAGTAACCACTGGGTGGCAATAGTTACCCACTCTTACTTTTATGTTAGTTTTTTACATTTCAAAATCTGTAATAGCAGGAAATGAACTTATTGGGCCTCTAGGTTATTTGTGGGACCTAAGACACAGAAAAGTCCTTTTACCAATGTATTCCATGTTCTTTGTTTTCCATACAGAATAGGCTCTACAGTTTGTTCCTCGGAAACTGTTCTCAATCCATTAATTGATCCTGTCACTGAGGGGCAGGCAATAGAGAATTAGCAGTGAAAGAAGAAAGAAGAAGAAGAAGAAGAAGAAGAAGAAGAAGAAGAAGAAGAAGAAAAGAAACTAAGAAAAAAAGACTGAGAAGCACTAAGAAACAGTATATAATAAACAACGTTTACACATCTCACAATGCCCATCTTGGGACTAAAATCTTAAGACAGAAGAGCAATCATTTCTGAGTCAGTCAGTTCAATAAGTTCCTCTTCTTAATTTTGATTAATGTTCAAAACCATTTGCTAGAATAAATTCCATTGAAAATTAAGAAAATGTTACTCAAAATAGTCACAGTCCAATAAGCCTTTATCCTTCCTCTAACACAACTTCATCTACCGAGTTCTATCTCAGACTGATCCTGTAGGAAAGGATAGAGGGAAGTTAGAATTCATCACATTCCCCTCTTTCTTACTGTGCTAACCTCCAGTGATAGGCAAGAATCAATAGGGGTTTCTGCAGTTTCTTTGTAGACACTGACCACCTTTAAAATATCCAGTATTTTGACTTTCATGTAAAAATGTCCCTCCTCTGTGTTAAAAAGATTAAGTGGAGATGACATAGAAGCTCCATTTGCAGACAGGCTAGACTGTAAAGCTTTCCTTTGCTACATTTTCTTCCAACATTTCGGACTCCTGAGAAGTTAAAAGTAGAAAGGATTTCTGCTTTGGAGTAACACAGGACTCAACAGCAGACATATTCTACATAGTTGATTTTGCTAGTGAATTTCCGAATAAGATTTTTCTGTTTGGGTGTATCATCAGACTGAGTGCAGCCAGTAGATCACAACATAGGGAAGAATAGGAGGAAAAAAATATTTGACTTCAAACCATTTTGAGAATAAAAAGAAAAGTTGTATTTAGATAGTCGTTTTGTATGATCAGGAAAGTTTGTCCTGGTTGGCCATTGTCCTGTTTCTGGTTTCATATAAAGGCTTGAAGAAATTATCAATCCTGTCATGATTGACTTTCCATTTGCAATATTACTCTGATTCTACAATGTAACTCACAAAAAAAAAAAAAAACTTCCACATTTGAGGGTGGTCTGCTCTACTAAGCCTTGCTAGTTCTAAACCTTAGATAATTAGTGATTTCCAACAATGGCTGCAAAATCTCAGTGTAAGTTTGAGCGTCTGCAAGAGAACATTGTAAAAGCATTTTGAAAACCTTACCTTCAGACTTTAGGAGATTGAATGCTAAATATGACCAGTTTTTAGACATATACTTTCTGAGTGACTAACTATTAATCTGCAGAGGTGAATGAGTAACTAAAGCAAATGAGAGGCACAAATGAAGGCAGGAATACCAGGCTGTCCAGCTGCTATTTGTTACCTTGTGAGGCTAAATGTATCAGTGCTTTTATAGCAAATACAGTTTCTAAGTGCCTGCTATAGTTGTGTGCTATCCTTTTATTCTTAGAAATAACCATGGATAATTCTGCTTAGAGATTATTCTTGATTTCTTTCTTAGAATCGTGGTATTCACCCTGCAGTTTTCACCTAAATTGACTGCAAGAATAAAAAAGGGCATCCCAACATCTGCAATAGATAAAAAACAAAACATCAGTGACCTGTGGAAATATTGTTCTGTATTGCAATATGTGTTTTATTCCTGTTCCTGAAAGAATGAATAAAGAAGAAAGGAACAAATGAAATCAATGAATATATATATCAGGAAGACTATAGAAAACAAGGACATAAACAAGGCGATTAACAGAACTAGCACCGAGGATATCTGTATATTCCCTGTGTCTGTCGCAGTTTCTTCAGTTACAGGACAATGGACAAAGGAGTAGGTAGTCTCTGAATGAGGCTGGATTAAGAGTGGGAAACTCTAAATACAGAAATCAAGATTACTTTATAGGACAGTAAATATTTCTTTGCATTTTTCTTTAAGGAGACGTTGTTTTATAATTCTATGGCTTAAAATTGCTTGAATGTTGTTCTGGAGGAAGTTTACCAGTATAAATATATAAACATATACATATTCTAAAGTTTAAAAAGTGTTTTTATGACCAAATATTCCTCTCTACAAAACATTCCTGAACACACAGTCAGAATTAAAGAACTGTAAGTGCTTCTTTCTCAGGAAACATGGATAAATATTTGTTGCCTTTGCAGAAAAAATAATCATTCAGTTCCTCCACCTCCTGCAGCAAGTTAATTTAATTTCCCATGGTTACTATTTTTTAAGTTTCATTTCTATAGACATTTTTTATTAGATATCAAAGGATATTTTGGTTGGAGACACATTATTATTATTATTATTATTATTATTATTATTATTATTATTATTACTACTACTACTACTACTACTACTACTACTACTACTTTGAGTAGTGATGGACATCCGATGCCTAGGGAAGCTTCTTATATTCAATTGAATTAATGTTTGGATTTTGCTAAGTCACCTTCAATGTTATCTTAACTCTATGTCTTACATACTCTAACTATTGAGGCATCATGCGTCCTCAAATGTCTCTAGTGGTTTAAGTATTTAGAATTCTTTGAATTTCAATTGATGGCTTAGAACAGAAGGTACTTACACTATGCTCTCACTGGGCACCGGGGATTATTGAGTTTACTGCTTTTTGAAGGATATTTCTCAGCCTCGGATACGTTTCTACTTGTTCAAGAAGAAATTGAACTCAGTGGAGTCTCAAAGCCAAGTCCCTGAAGATATTAGTGTTATGCTTTACTTTGTATAGCTATTCTTTACCCACTATACTGCTGAGAAATTCTAAGTGCTGCCACCACCACTGGCTTCCATTTCTGACTCCTTAAAGTGAAAGAATGTGGGTTCTACTTGACCTTCTTCACTTAGTGAGGTGACCAGGAAACTGTCTACCTGCAGCAGTGAACTGATGGAGTTTTAGAACTCACCTCATCTGGTTTTATGCTCTGTATTGAATAGATGAAAACCTTGATTTCAAGGATTTTGTTTTCTGTGTTTGCTAAATATAGATGCTGTCTCTATCATTTGTTCATTGCTTGAAGTAAAAGTTGTCAGAATGTTGCACTTGTCCTTTCTTTTGAAGGTAACATCCGAATTTAGAATAAAGGTGAATTTTATCTATTAGTGAGAGTATTTGTAATTTTTATAGTTTAAAATTTATAAAATGAGTAAATTAAACTGCAAATCTAATCATATAATTATCAATAAAACATGAAATATTGTCATTGAAATTCATGTATCAAATAAAATTCACAAAAGCATATGAACAATGTTTACAATTGCATATACTTATGTAAATGTGCGTATACTGTGTCTATTTTCTGTGAGTGAT
This sequence comes from Rhynchomys soricoides, assembly GCA_019843965.1. NCBI lineage: Eukaryota > Metazoa > Chordata > Mammalia > Rodentia > Muridae > Rhynchomys > Rhynchomys soricoides. The sequence goes on along the minus strand of JADRCH010000004.1, from coordinate 32,206,074 downwards.
TATTGATATATGTTTAATTTTGAATGTCATAGGTTATTTACATAATATGCATGTCATGCTACACATAATTGTGTTTCCCGGAATGAACATGATTCAGATTTCATACAACTATATCAAATTAGGTTTCAATTACCTCAAATGCAAACTGTAAACTATTAAAATCATTCAGTTATTTATTAAATATAATATTATTTCTGTGATTGGGTATTATGTTTATAAATGTTAGTTCTGAGATGTGTTATACCAGCCCTTATGGGATACAGGCACAAGAATAAAAACATATCAGGTCATTTTGAGTTTATGGTTAGTTTCGAGAAGAATCTGTGCTATATGAGGACTTTATCACCAAAAATTGAAAGATTTAAAATTATAAAAAATTCTGAAATTATTAGAAGATCTGAAATTATCAACTGAAATTCTATCTACTGCTCACTAATATAAATTGCAAGGTAAAACAAATGGGATTGAAAGAATCATCATATACAGCATGTTTCTCCTCTGCTGTTTATTATTACCTATCTATAGTATAATACTGAAGATATACATGAAGATATCTATAAGCAGCAAAACGAGAAGGGTAAAAGGATTTTAAGGAGAATGAAGTTGATTACCTCACCAAACTTGCTTCCTTATTTGTCCATCTTGTACTGTTTTTAAATTAATTAATTAATATTTTTACACTCCAGATTTTATTTCTCCCCTACCCCTGTCCACTCTCCAACTGTTCCACATCTGTCTTCCCCAACCCCTATCTCCATCCCTTACCTTCTACCCTACCTAGCCTCTAAACTCCCCGAGGCCTCCAATCTCTTGAAGGTTAGGAGTCTGAGGCTATGGAGCACTCACAAAAAGGAGCCTATCATGACTGCACTCTGGAAGACTCAACAAGCAGCTGCAAGAGTAAGATGCAGATATTTGCACCCATTCAATGGCCAGAAGCTGCTGACCCCTGTGGTTGAATTAGGGAAAGGCTGAAAAAAAGCTGAGGAAGGGGGCAACCCTGTAGGAGGACCAGCAGTGTCAATTAACCTGGACCCCCAAGATCTCTCAGACACTGTACCACCAAACAGGCAGCATACACCAGCTGATATGAGGCCACCAACACATATACATCTTCTACTTCTTATCTACATCCTTTTTCACTTCCGTGTATATTTATAGATTGCACACTTACATAATTGGTCCCAGGAAACACATAAGTTTTCATTTAAAGACACATCAACTTTGTCCAATTATTGAACCAAGAATCTATGGTTTCACAGGAAATAGTACTAAGGAAAATTATTTTTCTGCTAAAATATACATATAATTAAACTCACTCCCAAGTTGCAGGATAATCAATCACACTGTGAGCCTCAAGATTGTGTTATATACTGGAAAACTTGTTTCTAGGTGTGGTGTGCATTAGCACACACAGTTAATCCCAAACAATGAAGGTAAAATTAGCATGTAGATGGAAACACCCATGTTTGAAAGTGAGTGATGTCTAAGTGGCAAGCAAATCAGAGAAAGATTTGACAGAATATATGTCCAATTCTCAGGAGAAGTGAAAAGAAAAAGAGACTATGTTAGACAGAGAAGCCCAGAGATAAGTTGCAAAGTCAGAACAAGCTAGATATAGGTGAAGACAGTACAAGCCAGAATATAAGAGTAAGAAGAAGCGTGAAGATTAGGACTGATTGCCAGAGTTAGTTGAGTCCAGGTGGAACAATTCAGGAGAGAGAGAGAGAGAGAGAGAGAGAGAGAGAGAGAGAGAACAGACTGAATCATTGTGAAGAGGACAAGAGACAGAATAACTAAGTGGACCAGCCAGCCAACAGAAAGAACAAGAAAGGGTGATTTAATTCAGCCGTAAGTCTCAGAAGCTGAAAACATTCTAGACCTAGAAGAGATTATATGGATGCTAGAAGCTTCCAGGACTAGCTATGGTTTAGCAGACTGAGCCAGTAAACATTGGAGATGACAGTTACATCAGGCAAATAAAAGTTATTTTTATACTCTAGATAACTTGCCATTATGCTCTTAGATTAATGCATTTTTTGAAAAGTGATTCTAATTTTTATTTAATAATAATATTTATTATTATTATTTTTATTATTATTATTATTATTATATTGGTTATTTTATTTATTTAAATTTAAAATGTCCCGGTTTCCCCTCCACAACCCCTTCTGTCCCATCCAACCTCCCCTTTGCCTCTATGATGGTGCTTCCCCACCTGCCTTCTCATTCCTGCCTTACCACTCTAGCATGCCCTTACACTGGAGATACCAAATCCAGACACTATTGCTGATGTCAAGAAGCACTTGGACAGGAGCCTGGTAGAGATGTCCCCTGAGAGTCTCTGCCAGCCCCTGACCAATACAGATGCAGTTACTCACAGCAAACCATTGGCCTGATCCTGGAAACCTCAATGGAAGAGTTAGGGAAAAGACTGAAGGAGCTGAAGGAAATTGCATCTCCAAGGGAAAAACAACATTATCAACTAACTGGCCACACCCAGGGTCTAAACCACTAACCAAAGAGATTAATGCATTTTTTTTAAGCCTTCACCAAAGAAACTTCTATTTGCAATAGATGGTGATTAACACAGAGCCTTACAATTGTTCAACGTACAAAGAAGAGGAGACTGCTGAAGCCTTAGCCCAAAATGAGATATGTCACATTCACCTTTCAAGGATCAGTGAATATTGCAGAAGAGGGTCAAGAAAGGGGCTAAAGCCAAAGGTAGTCCAAGAATACAAGAACATAGTGTCTTTAAGACACAAAGGGTAACTGAACTAATGACCAGGCAATGATTATAATAAGTTGAACAAGATCTTTATAAAGTTCAGTTTGTCCAAATCCAATGTGGATAAAATATGTAAATCCAAATTCCATCCCATAACTGAGGAGCTATTGATAATGGATAGCTGTCGGGAAGACAATCAGTTTTCATAAAGTTTGTAGACACTGGTACCTCAGCCATGCTTTCAAGGAATGCAAAAGATACAGAAACACATGAGCAGCACAAATTGGGAGTTACTATTATTATTATTCTTTTTTAAAAAATCATAGAAGATAATATAGAACCTGGAAAAGTCAGGGAGCCAGATATGATTGAAACGTGTCCAAATTTCTCAATGAAATATTCTAAAGGTACATTTGAAATCATTATTAAGTAAACAATTATTTAGAACACATCAATCTATGAAAGTAGCATTTCCTAATAAAGAAAATAATAATACAGATTGCTTATTTTAAACAAGTGAAATAATTATGAAATGATGCTCATTACTCTTTAAAGGAACTATTATACTCATGAGTTTAAATTGTTTTCCAGAGAGGAAAGAATGCACAGATTACCTTATTAAAACCTGTTGACTGGCTTCTACAAGATTGGCAAGGGACCAATTTCTTGATTATTTTACCAGAGACAAAGAAGGGCTAAGACTAACCTGCTCAAACCATAATTTCATTAGGCTACGTGGCATGCATCCATTTCCCTTGAGTAGTCTTAATTTAATTGCCTTAAGAAAATTGATGTATAAAATCAAAATGGACTTTTTGGCAACACAATCACTTTAGCTATAATCCAATACACAGCATTCCTTAAAAGTCTGTAAAGCAGGAAAAGCATTCGTTTGGCCTTATGACATAACTAGAGGTGTCTGAGTCAGTCCTTAAACTTGGGTAAAAATTTCTGTAAGGAATATTTAAAGTTAAATGATGTGCTTACAGCATTTTCATTATGACAATGCTAGGAAATAAATACAAACATACACATGGACAATCACTCATTTGCTTGCTCAACTGCCATGAATGTTGATGGCTGAGACTAACTCTGAGAAGCTGAACAAGGTAACATGGTCTGTGATAACAAAGAAACTATAAGAACCAGTGCTGGCTTTCCCTTTTCATAAACACAATGTGCAGACTCATGGAGTGATGCTATATTCCAATTTACATTTATGTGTAAATTTGGTCTGCACTCCTAAGTTATTTTTATTTACATACATATAAACATATCACCTGTAGGACCAAAGAGAAGGATTATTGGGAAAACACTTGCATCAAAGCATGTGTCTATGTATGAGTTAGAACTGAGCCAAACTAGGCATCCATTAAATGGTTCAGGGAAACATTAGCAATTTGCAGCCTAATTGATCTGTGAAGAAACAATGTTTCTGTATTAATATTATAAAGATATTTGTGTATAAGGAAAAGTATTTAAGATAAACAAATGGACATTAATACATTCAGATTTATAACAAGAAGGTTAACAGTGTTTTACATTCCAAATTAAGCACATAACATTGCTAAGGAGAAAACATTCAGAACTGAGGATTAAGTCAAATAATAAAGCTTTGGGTCTTCTACCTTTTCTACCCCATATATTTGATTTATCATGATGGCAGATATCTTTAACAAAATGATTTAGGCTTTGTGATGCAGATATCTACAATGACAGCCTCCTGGGTGGTATTAGAAACAGATTTCTGAATCAGGCATTATGACAAGTGCCTTTAATCCCAGCACTGGAAAGGCAGAGGGAGGAGGATCTTTCTGCATTTGAAACCAAGTTGTTCTACAAAGACAGTTACAGGAGTGCCAGGGCCAGAGAATCCCTCTCTCAAAATAAAACAAACAAACAAACTGATTTCTGGGATTTAACATGGCAATTTTTTTTCCAGTGCACATTTCCAGGTCCCTTTCTGTCTCTGTCTCTCTCTGTGTGTTTCTCTGTCTCTCTGTCTCTCTGTCTGTCTCTGTCTCTGTCTCTCTCTCTGTCTCTCTGTCTCTGTCTCTCTCTCTATCTGTCTCTGTCTCTGTCTCTAACTCTCTCTCTCTCTTTCTCTCTCTCTCACACACACACACACACACATATAAAAAAGTGCATAAATAACATTTGAAAAATTTAAGTTATATGCCTAGGAGTGGTATACCTGGGTCTTAAGGTAGAACTATTTCCAATTTTCTGAGGAAGTACCAAATTGATTTCAAGAGTCATTGTGCAAGATTGCAATTCCAGCAGCAATGGAGGAGTGTTGCCCTTTCTCCACATCCTCACTAGCATGTCCTATTGCTTGAGTATTTGATCTTAGCCATTCTGATTGGTGTATGGTGAAATCTCAGGGATATCTTGATTTGCATTTCTCTAATGACTAAGGATGTTGAACATTTCTTTAAGTGCTTTTCAGCCATTTGAGATTCCTCTGTTGAGAATACTCTAGCTCAGTACCCTACTTTTAATTGGGTTATTTGTGTTTTTGGAGTCTAACTTCTTGAGTTCCTTATATATTTTGTATATTAGCCCTCTATTGGATGTAGGTTTAGTGGAAGATCTTTTCCAAATTTGCATGCTGCCATTTTGTCCTATGGACAGTGTCCTTTGCCTTGCAGAATTTTTTCAGTTTCAAGAGGTTCCATTTATCAAATTGTTGAACTAAGAGCCTGAGCCATTTTCCATTCTGTTCAGGAAATTTTCTCCTGTGCCAATGTTTTCAAGGCTATTTCCCCTTTTCTCTTCTATTAGATTCATTGTATCTGGTTTTATGTTGATGTCCTTGATCCACATGGACTAAAGCTTCATGCAGCGTGATAAATATGGATCAATTTGTATTCATCTACATGCAGATTGCCAGTTAGACAAGCACTACTTCTTGAAGCTGTGTCTTTTTTTCCACTGTATGGTTTTGCTTCTTTGTCAAAAATCTAGTACCCATAAGTGTATGGGTTCATTTCTGCCTCTTCAATTCTATTCCAATGATCATGCTGTCTGTCTCTGCACCAACACTATGTGCTTTTATCACTATTACTCTGTAGTACAGCTTGAGGTCAGGGATCGTGATTCCTTCAAAAGTTATTTTACTGTTTGGAAGTGTTTTGACTATCCTGGACTGTTTTGTTCTTCCATATGAAGTTGAAAATTATTCTTTCAAGGTTTGTAAATAATGTGTTGGTATTTTTATAGGAATTGCCTGGAATCTTTTGGTAATAAGGTCATCTTCACTACATTAATGAGAATGGGAAAATCTTTCTATCTTCTGTGGTTTTCTCTGACTTCTTTCCTCAGGGGCTGGATGTTCTTGTCATACAGATCTTTAATGTGCTTGGTTAGAGTTATACCAAAAAGTTTTATGTTATTTGTGGCTATCATGAATGGTGTGTTTGCCTAAGTTTCTCCTTAACCCTTTTATCATTTGTATAAAGGAGAACTACTGGTTTCTTTGAGTTAATTTTATATCCAGCCACGTTGCTGAAGTTGTTTATTAGCTGTAGTAATACTGTCTTCTTTCCAATTTATATTCTCATGTTCTTCTGTTTTCTTATAGCTCTAGCTAGAACTTCAAGTACTACATTAAATAGACACAGGGAGAGTGGGCATCCTTGTCCTGTCCATGGTTTTAGTGAGATGGATTCAAGTTTCTCTCCATTTAATTTGATGTTAGCTAGGATTTGCTGTATATTATTTTTATTATGTTTAGATATTATCTGCCTTGATTTTGTTATCTCTCCAAGACTTTTGACATGAAGAGTTATGGGATTTTTTTTCAAAGGACTTTTCTGCATCTAATAAGATAATCTTGTGATTATTTTTTTTAATCACAAGGATACATGTTCCATTATGTTCATACCAGCCTTATTCATAATAGCTAGAAACTAGAAACAACCCTGATGTTCCTCACTCAAATAATGGATACAGAAAATGTGGTTCATTTATACAATGGAAAACTATTTAACTATTAAAAACACTGACATGAATTTTGTAGGCAAATAGATAGAATTAGAAAATAACATTCTTAGTTAGGTAATCTGGACTCAAAAGGGCATGTACTGATTAAAAAGTGGATATTAGCCAAAAAGTACAGAATATTCATGACACTCTCCACAGATCTTAAGAAGTTAAACAAGAAGATATGCCCAAGGTGAGGATGCTTCAATCCCACTTAGAAGGAGGAACAAAAAAGTCATGTTCGCCAGAGGGAGGGAGGAACCTGGATGAGAGAAGGATTGGAGAGAGGAAAAGGAGGTGTAGGATTAGCTATGGGAAGAGACAAGAAGGAAGCCCAGAGAGCCAAGAGAACGAATGGAAATATTGCAGTGCTGGGGTGGGGGTGCGTAGAGGGAACCTCAAGATAGTCCTAGAGACCCAGAAGGAGGGATGTTTCCAGGACTCAATGTGGGTGACCCAGCCAAAGTTCCCAAAAGTGAGAACATGGAACCTGAACAGACCACCTCCAGTAAAATTACACTTGTCTAAAAGAAATGCAGGGACAAAACATGACCAGAGACTGAAAGAATGACTCTCCAGGGACTGACCCAATTTGGATCCATCTCACAGGTAGGCACCAATCCCTGACACTATTACTAATGTTATTTTGTACTTTCAGGTAGGAGTCTAGCATGGCTGTCCTCTGAGAGGCTCTACCAGTATCTGACTGAATCACATGTCAGCATTGGATGTAGGTTAGATATGCCTAAGGAAGAATAATGGGAAGAACTGAAGGAATAGGGGAGATGGTAACCTCATAGGAAAATTGGCAGTGTCAAGTAACCTTGATCCCTAGGATATCCCAGTGACTAAGCTACCAAACAAAGAGCATTTATGAGTTGTTCTTAGGCCCCTGGCACAGATGTAGCAGGGACTGCTATGTCTGGCCTCAGTGGGAGAGGATGTGCATAATAATTTAGAGACTTGAAGAATAACTTAACAAGTTTTTATACATTCCAGTTCACTTTAGTGTTTTGGTTATATCTTATGCCTGATGTGGTATCTCTGTGGTGGTTAAAATTATACATTAAGTTAGTTCATAGTCTATTAATTTCTAGACTTGTAAACCTTTAGAATTTTTTTGTTACTATTTAAAACTATTATTTTGTTACTCTTAAAAATTATATGAGCTCTTTAAGTGTAATAAATACTATTGTTTCAAAAATAAAATATTTTTAGTAATACCTTACATGTTAATGCCATGCCATCATTTACAATTTTCTAATTATAATTATCTTTGTTCTTGAGATTTCTAAGTATATATAATAAAATATAATCATACCCACACATTTATTTGTTCAAACTCCCTCACATCTTGTGTATCATATTCAAATTTCCATTTCCTATCTCTTATTTTAAATAAAAATCTCTAAATCCAATTATGCCTGTCCATATTCTCTGGTGTTTGCTTTTCTTTTTCTTTCTTTCTTTCTTTCTTTCTTTCTTTCTTTCTTTCTTTCTTTCATGTTGTTTTACATTGTTGTATTTCTAGGAAATTGATATTTGGTAATAACAAAATTACGTGCAGTTGAAAACATAATCCATTTAATAACATTTTTATTATGTATAATTATCTCAGAGTAGCTACGTGTAGAACTTATATTCAAAGAGTACTATTTAGTTTTTGAAGAGAAAACATTATGTATTTTAAGAAGAATTAAGACTCTGTTACACGACAGCAACTTCCCATTGTGTGTCCTTTACCTTCCCATCTGGCTGAGTGAAAAGAACATAGCCATGAGCTGTTCATCTTCAAGTCTCAGTGGGCTGTTCTCCTATGAAGTTAGAACATTTTCTCCTAAAAGGTATCTCTATATCTACTTGAAAAAGTTTAATTAGTCTGATAACGAAGGAAATGTTATTAGCATATATTGGGTGCAATTTTGTAATATGACTAAAAATATATTAGATAAATTTTTATTCTGTAGCTGTTAACTCAGTAAAGTTTTAGGACAATTAGGAAGCACTCAAAAAGTTACATGCCCAGTTTTGTTACAAAGCACATTCTTTTATGAATTCCTGTGATTTTGAAAACATCCACACCACATCTCAGATGGTAATTTATGTCTTACATAAAAATGACCTACTACTTTTATAACCGTATTAATTTTTGCATATACTTTTATAAATATCATAATTACTTTTATGTTGTATTGGAAAATCAACCATTAAAAGGCCAATGTAAAATAAAAATTTCAGGTAAATATTGACGATAAATAAAATAAGTTTTGTCCTTTTATTCAGCTCTACCTGCATTCTGTTTGAATAAACATGAGAAGAACACTAATGGTTTGTTCGGATAAAAATGAGCTACAATCAGGGATATTAATGTAGGTGATTTATGTGTTTTAATCGTTTATTGGGTTCTGAATATAAGTCCCTTTTGATCATTGAATTTCATTTGTGAATAATGGTCAAGTCCATTGATAGTCATTAAGTTGGATTACTATAGTTAACATACTAATCATTTCCAGCATTTACTTCACCATACATAATCCCTAATCCTCAATAAGAACTGGTGTACCACACTTGTCTAATGTTACAGAAACAGCAATGAATCTATTTCCTTATGAATAGAATAAAAATATAACTGGAAAAAACCACTTATTGAAAATAACGCAAAATGCAAGAAACAAACAATTGAAATGTCAACCTTGATCATTTTGAGACATTTCACAGTTTTTTATCACATGACGATGTGTGGTTCTGATTTATAATGAAATAGAATCAAGTCAAACAACAGTATAAATGCTTAAAAATAAAAATGAAAATAACATCGGAAGGTTATCAAAGCAATATAATTTTGAAGAGAGTTGTAATTCAAGACACTAGGGCAAGAATAACTGAGTACTGCTATATAGGGTCTGTAAGGTGTGCTGCTATAAGACATGACTTTGTATTTGCTACAATATCTGAGGCAAGTGTTACTCCCTATGCATTCTCCCTTTTGATTTGTATCTAAATTTGTGGTGGGCCTTCAGAAGGGTTTTATAAGATCTCATATTTAGAATACTAACATTCTGCTAAACATTTCCTTTAAATATTATAGGCTATTCTTTAGATAAAAGGCATAGTTTGTGTAAAAAAATTAATGTCACTAATAAAATGGATTCTAAAATTATTTAACTCTTCTCCTAGTAATAAATTATTTTGTTATGTATTGTTTCTAAATATTTGTTCAGTAAGATATGCTGTTTGTGGTATGTTAAGACATTTGAAAGACAGATATGAATGAGGAAAAAGTAAGCCATGGACTCAAACATTTTCGGGGATTCAACACTTTAGACCCTTGAGGTTTCTAGATACTGTTTTTCTTTTTCTTTAAATTTTATGAGAAAAATACAGAGGACTTGTAAAAATAATAGAGTGTTCAGAGAGGAAATTCCAGTGATTCTATGAAGTGAGTGCAGATATAATTTTACCCCAGTACTTATGTCTGCAGTTCCATACTATCATTGATTTTTCTCTGGAACTTGGCTGTCGTTTATTGCCTTCATTTATTTATGCTATTTTTTCTGCTATAGGTAAACCCTGTCATTTCTACCTATTGAAATCCTATTTATCTGTCAAGCTTCAGCTAACATGTCACCTGCAAAAAAGACATTTATAATCTTGATTCCCTAGTAGTCAACACAGATTGCTCCTTCTTTGATCTCACATAGTATTTTTGTACTACACATACACAAGAGGCTACCAAGTTTTATGGTCATTTACAATCCACAGCGATTACATGCTTCTTGAACATAGATAACCCTTATAGAGCTCCAAGAAAAAAATAACCAGCTATAGGCAGTGAGTAAGACGATTGGTAAACATATATGGTTAAAGTATAAATTGGAGAATTGAGTCTATCGCATAAAGTGAAAAGGATTGTTTTACTCCGTGCCTTCATATTAAGCATATATAAAACTGTATTACACATATTGAGTACTTTACCTTTCTTGCAACTCATTGTTTACATATATGACCTTAATCTTCCTCCATATCTGCATGCTGAGCATTGTCTTCACATGCATTGTATCCCAAGCCATCAATAGGACATTTAAATGACTAGGTTCTGTACAATGCTTTTCATGTACACTATTGACTTCTTCAATATATAGTCTAGATAGGTCAAGGCAAGGATAATCTGAGGAAACTTATACAAAATAATATATGTCCTGGAATACAAAATCAAAGTAATGATCAACAAATAACTGTAACAACCAGTCCATATGTGCTGATAATAAATGACACTCAATATATGCTATGATTTTATTCTAAAGTTTCTTTAAAAGCTCATGAACTTCAATAGAGATCTGAATGCTTTACATCTCCTGAAGCTCTCATTTACAAGGTCTATCACATAGTCATTACGAGAAAAGCAGCTATGAATTGTCTACCCATAAATGTATCACATAATCAGCATTGTCAGTAAAGTATTAGACAAATTTAGGATTTAATTAACACTAATCTGAAAAGCACTTTTATTTATACTTAATTTTTCTAGTAAGTTATCAACGTACTACACAAGTCAGTTATGTTAATAATAATATTAGATATTGTATTTTTTATCCCTTTATGAATTGGTAAAATTATCTATTCTGGATACATAGTGATTGAAATAAACTGTTTTTAGTTGCAAGGACATAAATATAAATGTTTGAAAAATAATTAATGACTCACCCAGAATGTTATATTTTCCAATAGTATTCTGGTAATTAGTTTTGACTACAGGTTTCAAAGTAAGTTTGTTATAATGGAGCCAATGCATATAAGTCCTCATGGGAAAACTGGACGGTTATCTGACATATAGTTGTCATTCGTTTTTTTATTTTTCCTTTTTTTTTTTTTTTAAAGGAAAGCAATCTTCTTTATTGTACACAGTACAGAATATAATGCAGCTCGGTAGGATGCACAACCCTGTGCAGGGGGAAGTAGTTCAAATCAACTGGCAAGCTAAAGCCTTTCTGCACTGTAGACGTGCCACACTCTGGAAAAGAAGCAAATGAGTGAAAGAAGGTCCATACCTTGATAGGGATGGCTCTGTGGGATGTAAATGAGTCCATGGTGGGAATGCAAAGTGTTCTTACTGTCCTGCATCCCTTGACGGCCCAGGCTGTGCCACCACAACAGGGGAGAGGCAGTTCAGGCTACAGAAGATTTTTTTCAATCCCCACAAAACAGCATAAATTCATTAAAGAAAACTAAAACAATCCCCAAACCAGTAAGACAGGGAAAACAAACAACAAAACAAAAATAGAACCCCAAACATCTATACAGCATTTACAACAAATAAATCCCTAGCCATCTGTGGTAAAATATGCATCTATGTATAGATTGTGCATAGATTAGAAAGCTACAGATATGCTTAGGAAAGAGTCCTTATGTTAGAGTACAATGTTAACAAAGGCCCACTCTGAGGGTTTCACACCTCTGTGGGTTGACTAGCTTTCCAGGGAAATCTTAGGTTCTCATAGCTCTGAAATATACCCCTCATGGCTGTGAACCTCTTTTCACAGGTCATGAGAAGGCTGTGGAGTACCTCAGTTGTGGGACAGCAAAGAATGTCCCATACAAAGTCAGCTCTGTGTCCAGCAGTTGAGGAACCCAATGTGTGGAGTGTCAACAGCTGTCAATGTGTGCGTCAACAAGGCGTCAGGCAGCAAGGCATTGCTTCTTCCTGCTGACTTTTCCACCACTCTGAACCCCATTATTACACAGTTTTAGTTTGGTTGTTTAGTACATTCCCAGTATAATACAGAATCAGAATAAAAGCAGAACAAACAAACAAAAAACAGCAGGAAGCCATAATGCTAGCTAGCACTATTTTACCTGCAAGTGACAGGTAAGTTTCAGACCCCAGGGAACCACTATAAAAGGTTGAAAGTCCAAAATTGAAAGACAAAGGAAAACAAGGCAGATGCCTGGGTTTCCACCAGATGAGTTGTTAAAGGGACAGGACTTGTATATAGTATGTACATTTGCTTCCCAGAGAAGGAAAGTTAGAGAACATGGAGAACAATTAACATAGAACTCTAAGCTGTGTCCAGGCTGCCCTGCACACTTCAAAAATGTACAAATCAGGTTAAGTGTTGTAACAGGTTGTCTGATGCAGAAAGCACCAAGCAGGCTTTTAAGTGGAGAAGTGTACGCCCCAGTAGAGCCCCTCTGAGGCTACAGTGCCTTCTGAAGTGGACACCAACCCATCTGAGGGATGCAGAGCAGTTACCAAAAATGTTTTGTCTCAATGTTTTGTAATCTCAGAATTCCTGCTTGATTCCCATGGGTGACTGGAGCCTGTATGCTGGAGGACCAGGCATCCCACGAACCCCATGTTCCTAGAGTGGGTCATGGTATTCAAGCTTGCGGAGCTGCAGGGACAATGGGCTCCGACATCTGCTGATGGTAGCTGGGGCTATTATCTCCAAGAACTCCTGACTGAGGAGGGAAGGGATGGCTGAGCTCAGACAACTGTAGGTGAAATCTCTGTTCTTATGGATACTGGCTTTTAGGCATCATCTTTGGCATTTGCAGGGGCTGATGTGATGGCCAGAAGAACCACACATGTTTGTTGCTGTGATTCAGGTTCTGGAAGCACATGGCTTACATAGTTTTCTTTAAAGAAAAATCACATTTCCTGTAAGCTCTACAAGTCAGTGAGGAAGGTTTTCACTAGCTAAGCGTTACCACCTTATGATTTTGAATCAATTGATAAAGAAATCGTTTAAATTCACAGATCTTTGCTGGGATATAGTTAGCATCCTAGTCGTGGTCTTTTTTAGAAGCATAATATTTGATTAAAATTAGAACCTGACACATTCCCATAATATATGCAGCCTTTTTTCTAACTGTAGGGTATTACAGGAAACTACAATTGTAAGTTTCTAAAATTTGAGAAAAGATTTTGACACTCAGCCTCTTGGTGACATAAGTTTTTCAGTGTATTGACATGGACTGGAACTTAGCTTCGAAACCATTTATTCATAATTCCATTTGGCTTCTTGAAAACATCATTTTCTGATTTAGTTGCTATTTTAAATGATGTTTGGTGATTTACAATTTTTGCGCTTTGTCATAAGCAGTAAGACATAGGTAGACTCTATGATTTCTTCAAAATGATATTTATCTCCATACATACCATCAATCAATAACTTTCTCATCACGATGTGATATCAGGCATTAAGAACTGTGGTCATTGTGTCACAAAGCCCAATATTTTAAAATAATTATCTCTCTTTTCTTCCAAACAAATCAGAGACATGCTAATATTAACTGCCCAGATATAAAACCGGATTCTTTCATAAAACTATGCTTCTAGTGAACAAAGTGTTAGTTTTACTTATTTGTTTGATTGTTTTTTTGTTTGAGGGGTAGCAATAATTGGGATTAAAATTAGGGATTATTGTATGTTTGATCATTTTGCCACCTGTAAAACCATTGTTTGTGAAATAGTACCACAAACTAGTAAGACAAAGAAATATTCAGAAGTTCTTGTAAAAGAAATATATTAGCCAGGCAGTGGTGGTGCATGCCTTTAATCCCAGCACTCGGGAGACAGAGGCAGGTGGATTTTTGAGTTCGAGGCCAGCCTGGTCTACAGAGTGAGTTCCAGGACAGCCAGGGCTACACAGAGAAACCCTGTCGCGAAAAACAAAACAAACAAAAGAACAAACAAAAAGACATATTTTAGTAGATTGTATAATACTGCCTCAAAATTACTCACAAAACTAATATGAGACACAGAGTGGATTAATGAGAATATATTAATGGCTATAAAAGCATACCTCCTATACTGGATATCCTTCATTTTAATGCTAATTAAACTTTCAAAATATAGATTGAATGTAACAATATTAAATTAGTATTGTGTAATAAAAGTATTTTAAGAAAAATTGAATTGAAATATTTATGTAAGCTTATATCACAGGGATATGCTAATAGAACAATTTGAAGAAAAGCTATAATAAATTATGGGTATAGTATAAGAATTAATAGCTCAACAAAGAGAATACAAGTTATAGAAGATGAGATTCACTACCAGCATTTCTGTTTTCATCAAGGAGATACTGAAAAGTTTTAGAACCACCTACATTGTCATTTAGAGGTATTAAGACTTGATTCATTATATGTCCAAAATGTTCTTTTTTTTTCTCCCTTTGAGAAGAAGGCTGTGCATGTAGCCTCTCATTACTCACTTTTTTCTTCCTTGCCTTTGTAGCATTCTATTATATGAAAACTGATGCATTACTCTAAAATGTTTAAGACATACTATAAAAATACATTTAAGTTCAATCACTACAGAGTAGATATTACATTTGCTGAGATGCCAATCTATCCTTGGCTGATTCACTTTCCTTAACGTACTGCCACCTGTATCTCTATAAACTACACATATCTTTATACAGTATTAATTTGCATAGTTGAAATTCAAGATATATAACCATAAAGCAATACATTGGTAGAACATATCCATAGGCATTTCACTGAAGTTTAAAAGAAAACTGAGGGTAAAACTTAGTGTAGAAATAGTGTCATAAACTGTCAGCATAAACTTTTTTTACTTATTGTAATGTGATGGGAAATGAGACATTTATTTTCATCATCTGTCGAGTACACTCTCATTTGTTTTAAATAAAGAAATATAAATAAATAAAGCCATGTCAAATGAGTCTCTAAAGGAGAATCATCTGAAAAGATATCTACGTAACAGTCATAGAAATCAAGTGTCATGGTGCATCAAATTATTATTGACAGAAAATGCAGACAAGATTTGATTGAGACTTTATGTTGCAAAAAGTAATAATTGGGAGTAATCTTCATTTTATATTAGCTGTATTATTGTTAGAAATTGAATATAATCAGAAATAATTTACATAGTTTGTCATTTCTTTTTGGAATTTGCACTTGCGAATGAAATCTGTGAGCTGCTTGTTTTGATTGCTCTAAATTATCCATCTCTCTGTGTGCTTGGCTGGAGGAAGTAGAAGCTGAGTTTTATGGGTTAAGTCATCAGATCCATTGCAATCTGAATTCCTCTGATGTTTATAGAGAGTGCAATTTACTAACGGGAGATGGAAGTGTATATGTGGGTGTATCACAAAAGTCACCCATTTCTTTCCCATTCTTTGTTTTAGCCCTATCTATTAAATAGTGATCTCTTTCTAGGACTAAAATATTTCCAAGATTTCTTAGCAGCTTCTTCTAAGACACTTTTCTCTTCCTAACCTTAGAACCTTTTGTGTTATAATATCTTCCCAGCAACCTTAATCTATATTCCTCATATCTTAGGAACTCTGAAATTACCCACAAATATGTTAATATTAAAATGAAATTTATATGAAGGAATACTGCTTAATGGATTCTCCTTGAATGGTCAAGTATAAAACATTTTCAATACGATTAATCAAAAACTTATTTTAATCAAAAATATAAATTATGTATGATATCAATGCCATGGTTTGTGAACCAAGAAGTCACAGATTTATTGAGATTGAGAACTTGAGTATTATACAGAAGGAATTATAATATGTGCTTTTCCAGGGTTTTACATTTTATTTGCAAAGTTAAGAGTTAGACTAATAAAGCTGTGAGACAGATAAAATCAAGTACATTTAACTACCATAGTTATTGTCTTTATAATAGAAAATAGATTTTTAATACAATGTTATTATGGTTTCTCCTTCAAGTCCTTCAAGGTCTTTCCCACTTCCCCATCTACCCAAATTCATTCCCTTTCTTTCTCTGATTATGATACAAGCAGGCATCAAAAACAACAATAATAATTTAGATAAATTACAAACAAACAAGATAGAATAGTACAAAAAAAATAAAAGTGATTCATAGAAAAAAGCTCAAGAAACACATAGACACAGGGACATAAACATTTAAATAGCAAAATACCCAAACCCACAAACTGGACATCATAATATTTATACAAAGGACTTTAATGGAAAAAAATATGACTTGACAAAGCACTATTAGAAAAATAACTTCCAAATCTGCCACTGAGTTTGTTTTGTGTTGGTCACTGGCTGCTGGTCTTAGAGCCTGCCATTTAGAGTAGTTTGTATAAGCAGTGAGATTCCATTAGATTCCCTTTACAAAAAGCTCAAGAAATTGTGTGAAAAAGGAAGCTGGAAGATTGTAAGACCTTGTAAACACATCAGAACGGATGCATATTGAACTCACAAAGATTTTTGCAGCATGCTGAGCACTTGCACAAGTCTATGGCCAATGTGGTCTGAGTGCTGAGAGAGGAAAACAAGCCCTTCATCCCTAACACAGAAACAATGTCCCATGGATAAGGACTGTTATTGAACATTACATACTAATGGAAACTTATTTTTAGTGTTTGTCTTCCTCATTAATTACATACCATACTGTCTTGACTATAGAGTATTAAAAGAATTGAAATTTTTTAATTGACTAAATGAGAAGCATATATGTACTTCCATAATATTAAATATTCATAAAGATAAATGATATCAGCCTTCAAAAATATGAATGTTGCTATTAAACCTATATATACTGTTTTATTTATGGTTTTATTGCTGTGATGAGACACAATGTCCATGACAACTCTTATAAAGAAAAACACTCAGTTGGGACTGACACAGTTCAGACACTTAGTCCTTTATCATCATGGCAGAAAACATGGTGATATGTAGACAGACATGGTGCTGGAGATGTAGCTTAGAGTTCTATATCTGGATCCAGGAATCTTGATATAGATGAACCTCTAGCCCTTGCTTGACCTTCAGAAGTCTCAAAGCCCATTCCCAGTGACATACTTCCTTCAACAGAGCCATACCTATTCCAAAAAGCCCCAGCCCCAGCCACTCCTTATGAGCCTATCAGAGCTACCTTAATCTAAACAAATATAATATATATATATATAATTATACATGTATATGTACATATACATGCACACAAAACCACACGTACATATATGTGTAAGTGTGTGTATACATGTATAAACATAAATGTATATTATATAAATAGAAAAAAATATAAGAATATATAGGAATATCTACTAAATACATTGTTAAAATCAAATAAGGATACAACTCAAACTGTTCTTCACCCAGTTTTTATACTTTACTATTCTTGTTATCATTGTCTTCTCTATCATTGATTTAGTTAGAATGCTCAACTCAAGCATAATGACATTGATTGCCTAAGCACTTTATATAGTTTTATTCCTAGTTTCTTGGTCAGTATGTAATTTTTCCTAAGTAATCATTTTTTTTTTGTTGCTACCTCTTAAGCATCCTTCAAATCAGTCAGTTTAGGGAGTTTTTCTCATCCTGGAATCTGAGTCCAAGTTTATTTTCTTTTACTTCTTTCTTCTCTGAAACTACAATCAACCCTAGATAAATTTCCATATATGTTTTTCTCAATTCTCTGAGCTTAGTGATTTACAGAGTAATTTATAGGTAACTGCATTAGAAAAGTACAGAGAGCAATTTAATGACTTGTATCTTGGAATCTCACTCCAGATATCTCAAAGGTTGCATAACAGCCCATGAAAGATGGTATTTGAAATTGTGTACAGTGTAATCCATTATATAGTCTAGGTACTAACTTTTTATACAATGAACTATTTTTATTGTATATTATATAAAAACATTTTTGTTGATGCTTTATCTCTTACTGCATAATTAATTGAATGATTAAAATTAATGAACACTTTAATTAGAATAAGAGTCATGTAAGTAATGGGTCATTGGCTACAGTATGCTTAGATATGGTAGTGTAGTGATAAAAATCCATTCCAGAATAAGTGCAACCTTGGTTTTACATTTCTCTCAAGCTAATTCTAAGTAGTAGAATTGTGTTGAAAATAAAACCATGTTGAGAATTCTGAAATATGAGCTTTTAGAGACAGAGACAACGAAATGTGTGTGTGTGTGTGTGTGTGTCAGAGAGAGAGAGAGAGAGAGAGAGAGAGAAAGCAAGAGAAAAATAGACTGTGGGTAACATTGTTATGACCAAGGGTACCAGAGAGTGTGTTTGTGAACACCTGGATCTGGTGTTAGGTCATTGTGAGATGCTTGACATAGTTATTGTGCTCTACATTCAGGAGTATGGAAGAACAGCATATGCTCTTAACAGTGAGCCCTTCTTTAGCATATATACATATACATACACACACACACACATATATATATATATATATATATATGTATATATATATATATATATATAATTTGTATTCTCTCCTTAGCTATATACATGAGGAAGCATAGCTATGATTGAAGATTTCTTTCATTTATTTATCTTACTAAATATATTTGGGACAAGAAGGTGATGATAGTTTTGTATGTCCTAATACAACTTTTTTCTTGAAAGTTAATAGATTCCAGCTTGAAATTATTGATGGCTACTCTCTTCAATCTACATTTATTATAACTACATAACTGTTAATTATTCATAGAAATTTACTTCTTATTTACATGACTTTTTGTCACAAACTGAAGCTTAATTTCTGAACATATTTTATATTAATTAAATCTCAACTTCTATTCTATATTGAAAACTGCACAAAAATTTAAAAAAAAAGTTCTATCTTATAATGTGTAAAAAATCTACTCGAGTGATTACTTTTTCCAGCTATGGGAACTCAGCTCTTGGTATTTGAACCATAAAAGAAAATTAATTATTGGCCAAAAGTTTCTGGTTGACATGGAAGAAAATAATAGGGAATCAGAGACTCCCAAGAGATATCTCATCTACTTCATGAAAAATCTGACTAGATTATTCCTATCATAATAAATACCTAACATTATTCTCTGACCAAACTTCTCATAATTCAGCATTTCATTTCTTATTTCTGAACAATGATGGAAATCTACTGCTGGCATTTGTATCTTTTCAATCTATACTTTATACTTTTCTTGTTAGATACTTTTACCATAATATTTCTTTCTCAAATATATTGCTATATTAAATGCTCTCTTATATTTAATATTAGATTTAGACATTCTTTTATAAATTCCTTATTTTCTATTCAATTGTTTTCACTTTTACCAAGATCAATTTCTCTCTAAAACAATTAACCTAGCAATTAACCTAGCCTTCTGCTTGTAAAGTATGCTATTAATTACAGAATAATGGAATCACCTTTTCTTTTGTAATAGAATGTCAAAAGTATAAACTATCTTCCACTATTTTACTAAACTAATTTTTATTGCCCTGATGTTTATATTTTGTTTTCTATTAATATATATATTAATATATAAATGTTTTTAAATGCTTACCTTTCTATTTCTATTCTTTTTGTTTTATTTCATATTTGTCTATAATTTGCAAACATTCACTTATTAATTAAACATTTGTCATTCTACTCAGTTATTGGTTGATTTAGTTAATTTAGCCACAATTTTGTACACTTCTATTGAGTCAAATTCACTGGTCTTATTTCTCAGGATAGAGCAGCTGATCAGCATAGAATAACTTATCCTAATCAAATAATATCAAACTGCAAAAAAAAAAAAGCAGCTGCTAGTGAATAAATGAACTTGCTTTAACAGACCAAACAAAGCAGTGTATTATTTAAAAACAAAAAATTCAGATGTTACAATGTTTCATAAGATAATCATGGAAGATTTAATACATATATATTAATATATGAGCATATTAAAATATATGTACATGTCTCTGATATATATGTATATATATATACATATATACATATATATATATATATAATAGAAAAATAAAAGAAAGAAATTAGAAAGTTTGAAGGGTAATAGAAAAATTATTGTCTTGAATTGGACTATATAAGTCAGGATACTGGAATGAGGCTGTATATGTAGAGACAGATTCAATGAAAAAGGGCCTTGTTTGTCATCATAATGGTTTCAAATTTTATGGTAGAGCTATGTGAAATTACTCTAGTTCTACTAAAAGTAAAGGACCAACACCTGATTTTCATCTCCTAGTTTATCTCTGATTGCTGTTCAGAATATACCATTTCAGAAAGTGAAATCCAGAAGTGAGTTGATAGGATTTTTGGAGACTGACTGATAGAACTTGCAAATTAAGTAGGATATAGGACATAAGAATGACTCTGAAGTTGTAGTTATAAAAGTTTATATTTATGTTTAAACTTAACCAGAATGAAAAGATTCAAAGATGAACAATTCAAGCTATAACATAGCTAAGCCCAGAAAAATATTGTCAATCCACAAACATTTTGTTGAGATATGTTCGATAATTTAAATTTAAATATAACCAAATTGTTTCATTTCAACTTATTTCACTTACTCTGCTTTTAATTCTACATATAAAATCATAGACTAAGAAAAATTTAGGAAAGGTGTGTGCTACTAAAACTTGAACACCAATTAATGAAAAGCTAGAAATCTAATTACAATGGTAACAGAAATTTGGTGGTTATAAAGTCAGTGAATAACTGAAAATGGCTAAAGAGAAAGCAATGAATGAATTGGTAAGAACATTAGCATAATCTTCACCAAGTGTTAGGATAGCAAAAGTGTGGATATTGTCATTGACATGAACCTCCTGATTTCAAGGTAATTGCTAATAATATGATGTGGTATAGATTTTAGTTAACTACATAAAGGTGTCATATGAATGAAATTCTTATTTTCTAGTATCTATCTCTCTGTGGGTAGTAAAAGAAAAGATGCATTCCATTTGTTCATATCATTATGAGTTTTAATATTAAGCCTTTTCCTATAGGTAATGATAATGAATACAAAGGCACAATTTCACCTAAAGTGAGGAGAAGCTAAGAGTGTGGTACAAGCCATGAACAAAGTATTTTTATAATCTATTGAAAGGTACAAGGATTAACGTGAAAACATGATCAGGAAGCATGTGACAATCTAAAGGACAGAGTAAAGTCTGTGAAATGCTATTTTTCTGGATTCAATACAAATGTTACGATCATTTCTCATAACTATAGCTACCTCCACTAATACCAAACAAGACCAGCATTGTGCATGAGTGAAGAAACACTGAAGGATTAATGGAGGCTATCTATACCTTTTAATCTGTAAAATATTTTGTATTGCTCAAATCTTGGAGAGGGCAAGCCAATGTTAGTTCTGTATCAACTGCTGATTAATCTCATCAGATCACAAAACAAAGAAGCAATTGTGAAAGTGGGTGATAAAAAGATGTTTGGGGAAGGTTGTTTGCAGGAGGGTAAAGGAGATGAGTGTGGACCATGTACATTATGTATGTGGAACTCTCTAAAAGCAAATATAATTTTAAAATAAAATCAAGAAACAGATACAAACTAAATGAGTGTTAAGGTTAAAGTGAAAGGAAAGCAATATGGCACTGCAGCTCTTTCATTGATGTTTGCTCCTAATTAAGAAAATTGTAACAGACTAAGAATAGTTTCCAAAAGAGCCTTTACAATTAGAAAATAAGCCCTAAAACTGTCCATAGTAAAGAGTTAACATATTACAACCCCAGTTCTACAGTATCTGTGAGACTGATGAGCTTAGTATAATTAATAACACCTAAAAGACCTGTAAGGCAAAATGCAGTAAAATATGCCAGTGACTGTGGCAGGAGTCAGAGATGGGTTCAGGAGGAAGTCCAAGGATCCCTCTCTTAGTAGGCATCACTTGAACAGAGCTTTATGATTTTTCTAGTTTGGCACCTACCTTGTGAGTGTACCACTGACTTCCCCCATGCGATCCAATAGAATTAGTCAGTCTCATTTACTTCAGCTTTTGTCCATTTCTGTCGTAATCCTGTAAAACTA
This sequence comes from Rhynchomys soricoides, assembly GCA_019843965.1. Classification (NCBI taxonomy): domain Eukaryota; kingdom Metazoa; phylum Chordata; class Mammalia; order Rodentia; family Muridae; genus Rhynchomys; species Rhynchomys soricoides. The sequence goes on along the minus strand of JADRCH010000004.1, from coordinate 32,183,593 downwards.
AAAAGGAAAAAAAAATTGAAAGTTCAATTGTTCCATGGTATTTTCCTTATTTGGAGACCACACCCATTCTGTTGCTAATTCTTCCTCCTATTTCTAAAATGCTTTGAGAATTATCAACACCATTAATCATCATTACTGGTTTAAAAAAAAAAAAAAGGAACTTGGGGTCACTTTTTCAGGTTAAGGAAACAGTAACTTTGGTGACTATGAATGCCTGCAAACCTAGGTTCTTGTTTTGCACAACTAGGCTTTAAAAATCCATACACACTGAAAATCCTGTATCATTATCATAAAGTTAACGCAAAACAATCAAGTAAGAGTTTTGGAAAAGTATAAATGGGGACCATCACTGAAATCAAAGAGAGTTCTATCAGTCCGTCATTAAAATATAAATAGCTTATGTCTCCTACATCTAGTCTCCATCCAATACACAGCATGGGATGTTCTTTTCATTGGTAAAGCAAGAAGATATATTCCAAAAAATTGCTCTGCATAATGTGATACCACAATTCAGATTTGGGCTTCTCTGGAATTAAAGGCAGATTTGGTAGTAGCCTTGTGGTGTCAGGATTAAATTCTCACAGGAGACAGATGCCAATTAGCATATTTTACAACCACTTGGGATTTTTAAAATTACAATATTTTCAGTTTATTCTAATCTATGTTTCTGTTCTTTTTTTTTAATAATGAATAACATTTGTCATAATCTCATCACAAAAATTCAGTGTCTTTTAGAAGGAACCAAGGACCTTAGTTTTATATTATGCATAGCTTTTATCACCATGGGAAAACATTTTGGTCTGTAGAAATCCTGGTTCCTAATATGTACTTAGATTTTTAAGATTAGGATTTTTTTTATTATCGTTGTTTTGTTTGTGTTTTGAATATGTTTTCATATATCCTGCATTTCTCTGAAGTTATAGTTTTGAGTCAATATTTAAAGAAAATAGAGACTACTTGTTATGAAGGTACAATAGACATAATCACATATATAGAAATATATTCACAAAATAAACACTCATTTTATAAATACATATGTATTGACATACATATACATTCTTGCCAAAGGCTATCACTATCATCAGGTAGTAAGCTACTTTAAGAGATGAAAGTTCAAAGATTCACATTATATTCAGTGATAGTTCATGCTACCTGCTTCAGAACGAGAGAAGGTATGGAGGGTCAGAGATCTATGGTGGCTTATGGTAGAGGGGTAAGTGATGGTTACTCTAGAAGAAAGACTATTTTTAAACCCAACTGTTCTGGTTCTGGGAGATTGTAGCAGTACACACAAACACACTATTGTTTAGTGATACCTCATTTGGGACAGTATGGTGAGCAAAAGAGACAGAAGTTAGTGAAGTTTGTTATGCTAGTGGAAATATGGTCATTAGAATATCATTGCAGATGTACAATGCAAATTGCAAAGTCTCATAAAAGAAAATGAGAGGATGTTAAGGGTAAGTTTAATCCAGTGCTTTCTATTAGTTTTTTATTTACTCTTCTCTCAAACAGTGCATGTAGCCCACAGATTCCCATTTCCCCACTTCTCTAAGCCCCCAACCTCCTCATTTCCTTAATCCATTTCACATACCCCACCATCTTCTCTGAGAAAAGAATTCAGTTCTTCAACATGTCTTCTGCTGTTTACTCATAAGTGATTCAATGTTTATTATTTCTGTTACACACACACACACACACACACACACACAAACACACACACAGATACACAATGTCTTTGTACTACAAACACTTCTATGTTAACTGCTACACCAGTCTTTCTCCCAAATTCATTAAACGTTATGTTTTATATCAGTGATTTGCTGCGAGGGTTTGATTTCTAATTTCCTTGTAATAACTCACTGTGAACTGAGATTATGTTTAGTTTGAGTCCCATGTCTAACACATGCCTCAGAGACACTATGCAAGATATAGTCTCTTGATGGAGTTTATCGTATATAGATTTAGGTCATGAATAAGGGAAACTAAAAAAATTTAATGATATTTATGATTCTCTTTGGAATGTCATATCCTATTTAAAACAATAAGGCAGTTGGTTCATCTAATGCTCTCTAATATGTTACTGTACTCCCTTTATAGTCTCACCTGCTTCTTTTTAAACTATATGTCAATCGTTCTAAAGTTCTATACACTTTCTAGGGCTGTGCATAATAACTTCCTCTACTGAGTGTCTATTATAAATAAACAAAGACAGGGAATTTTATTAAATTCTAAACTGTTAAAGTCAGAGGAAGACAGAGACATTATTCAAATCAAAGACTGCCAAATTTGAAGTCAGCTACTTTCCTTCTCAGCCTTACATTTGGTCTTGGAAAAAAAAAATCTAAAAAATAGGAATGAAATTTACTTTTGGATCCTTTGTATACCTGGTTATAGCTCAGAGAATGATGCAGAGGTTTTTGTTGTCATGAAAGGAGAAAGAGACTAGCAGGCATGTTTTTTTCTCATGAGTCCACATTGAGCCCCTAGGTGTGCATGCTGACTTGTCCAAATCTAAAGCAATTTGGGTGCTTAAGTTGATAGGTAATTTCAAACTAAATAAATGCTACAGCTTACAAGGTACAAATTTCTTTGATACAAAGCCAGTTCTACTTTATAGTTCACCTCATTAAAACTTTTCCTAAGAATTCAGTTGTCTTCTAAACTTATAGAAATTTTATTTTAAAATAAGATTTGCTTACAAGTGATCATGGGCATTATCTTATTTCATTTTAATAATTGGTGCTTATGAGACTAAAATCTATTTTCTATCAACAAATGCAAAAAGAATATTTTGTCAAAAGGCAATCGAATCTTATTTTGCAAAATTTTGAGCAACAAGGCCATTTTGAAATGAAAAATACTTTTCAAAAGATGTTTTTCTTTCTAATCTAAAGGAGTTGAACATCACTTCCAAACTGCCTACTTCCTTGTAAAACAAATTTAGAGGAAGAGGTTTTTACAATGGTGACAAATTCTAGATGTAGATTACTTTATCAGAAGTAGGTAATTTTCCATAATCGGCAGAGCGCACAACACTGAGACTGGTGCATTGAATTTCTACACAATATTATTTTGAAGATATTTGGAAGTGCTATTTCTTACTAAAGGCTTCAGATTCATAAGAATTACTGAAAATGATGAATAATTTCTAGAAAAAGCAAATGTAGTTTTCAGAGCAAGAAATTTATCACATTGTGTATGACTTTTTGTCATAAGATTAACTACAAAAGTTCTGGTGGCCTAAACAACAGTTGATATCAAAATGATAAAATAAAGGAAAAGACTGTCTATCTCTAATTTCTCAAACACTGGGTGTCACCACAAATGACACTGTTGAGTGAGACCTGCAAGGACCTATAGACAGAGTCTTTGTGTTAGTTATCTCTTACTGTTGATATTTGAGACCCCAGCAAAACAAAGAGTATTTTCTTGGGTTCACAAATTAAGGGGGAATAGTACAATCTTACTTGCTGCTGTTTCAGAGCCCTTGGTAGGTAGAACATCATAGTGGAAGCTCATTGTGGATAAATGCTGTTTGCCTTATGACTACTAGAAATCAGAGAAACCACGGGAAAAATGATCTGGTGTAAACTACATTATTGGTTTCAAAGATAGACTCCTATTTATCTATTTCCATCACATAAATTCTACTTACTAACAGCTTATAAAGTTGTGAACTAATTTTTGTGTTGGATATTTGCATTGTTTGAGGCTTTATCACAGAACGCTCTCTCAGTTTTGTCACCAAGCAGGGCCAGACTTTCCATCTATGATTTATTTATTTTTGATTTGTATGTGCTTTTTTTTTTTTTTAAGGAGTTCAAGGTGGAACTCGAGGCCTTCAGCATGTGAGGCATTGAATCTACAGAGTCATTGAATACTCTACAGATTTATATCCATATCTTTTAAGTACACAAACATTTTGACAAATAAAATTTCCTATACAAATCATAAAAGGCATGACAAGTTGCTGTTGATATGAGACATCACTGGATGAGCAACACAAATGCTAAGATTCAAAACACAAACATAAGAAGCAAGAAGTTTGTTTTATATATTTTATAGATCTTCATATGAAATATGGAAGATGCTATATTTTTCATTAAATACTTCTTTATTGCTTTTAAAATGGAATGATAAAACTGAGATGGAATTTCTAAGTTCTATTTGTCCTGAGATTTCATATTTAGTTTTTCTTCCCACATTAATGTATATAAACAATTGTAAGTCTGACAGTTAAAATATCTATTTCTATTTTTTTCTCCTTTTATTAAGAGTAGCTTTTTTCCTACCTCATATAATATATGTTGATTACAGTTTCCTCTCTCACTACTCCTTTCAGATCTTCTCTACCCTCCCTCGCATTAAGATTCACACATTTTCTATCTTTCATTAAAATTCAAACAGGCTTCTATGGAATAATAATAAAGTAAATTTAATAAGAGAAATAAAAAACCAATATATTGGAAAAGAGTCCAGGTAAAGGCATATTAAACAGATATAGATGCACGCATAGGCCCACTAGTTCACATATTCAGGAAATCATAAAATCTTGTACTAGAAGCCATAATACAAACTACCTGCCGTAGTTCTAGAGACTGTAGCATTGTTATCAATGACTCTACAGCTAGTATATGCATATAATCAAATATGTAACATATATGTCATTTTGGGTCCGGGTTACCATACTTAGGATTACTTTTCTGGTCTAAGATTATTTATTCATTATTTTTTCCAGGATGTGGTCAACCTCTTTAGGCTGGATTTTTCTACTAGTACCTTTGAGTTTGTAAATAGATATTGCTATATTTGGTTTTATCATGGAACTTTGAACTATCTGCATCTACTGTAATAGATGAGTTTTGTTAGGTATAACAGTCTGAACTGCCACTTGTGGTCTCAAAGTCTGTCAAAGATTGGTATTGGGCCTTCTGGCTATGAGAGTATTCATATAGAAGCCATGTTTTTTCTTAGCCTGCTTTTATATACTACTTAGTTTTTTTTATTTCACTTGCAGTTCTCAATATTTTTCTTTATTCTTAATATTTAGTGTATTGACTATTATGTGCTAAGTGAAATTTCTTTTCTTGTCTATTCTATTTGATGTTCAGTATGCTTCTTGTACCTTGATAGGGATCTCCTGATTTAGCTAACGGAAATTTTCTTCTAGGATATTTTTTCAAATATTTTATCTGAATTTGACCTAGGTTACGTTTCCATCATTTATTTCTATTATGCTTAGATTTAAGATTTTATTAAGACAAATATTCTGGCTGTTGTATGCCCAGATCTACTTACAATAACATTTTCTTTGATCAAAGTATCTATTTTTTTTTTTATTGTATTCTCAATGAGAAAAACTTTGTCTTCCATCTCTTGTATTGAGACTTACCTCTGAGGTTCATTTTTGAGTACCTAATTTTTTATTTCCAGATTGTCCTCATTTGTGATTTTCGTTATTGATTTTATCTCAACTTTCAAGTCTTGGCATGTTTTATTCGTTTCCTTCCACTGTTAGTATTGTTTTTAATTATTTATTTATTTATTAGTTTTACCATTCCATTTTAAAGGATCTTTTGATGGTTATTGAATGTTTCAGCTAAGCTGCAATTTTCAAGGCCTGCTTCAGTAGGTCTGCTGTTTTATTCGTGCCATATTGTTCTGGCTGTAATTCATTTGCTTTTACACTAGCATTTAGGTATCTTGATTTGGGGAAATTGTAATTTGAGGTCTTATGAGTAAACTAACCTGGACTTCTCTTTTTGGGTGGATAGTTGTTCCTTGTTTTCTGTTGCTCTCTCTATGTTCTTAGAGGTTGAAGTAGCTATTTGTTAGGTGTGACTATTGGAGATTGATAAAATATGCTTCTAGGTATTGGGGGCTAGCACTTAAGAATGGAAAAGACCTGCCTTATAGGTTAAAGGAAATCAGAGTATTTACCATCAGCTTAGTTCCCTGAATATAGGGTCAGAGAATGAAGAAAGACATGTAGTCTGCTACAGAGCTAGGGGGGGAAATGAGGAGTATATATGGAAAAGAGGAAGGTGGTAACAGTCAAGACATGAACCTTGGTTATTAGCTTTCCTGGACTGCTTTCTTCTAATGCAGTTTTGTCCGATGGATTCCCAGGGAATATCTGATGGAATTGGGGATTGCAATAACAATATTAGAGGGAGGGGATATTAGTGGGGATCTGCCTGGTCCTGTTGAGATGGGGCAGAGAGGAGGAGGAGGCCATAGCATGTGGTCTGCTACAAAGCTGTGGGGGAGTTGTAGACTGGATTTAGAAGAAGTGGTCAAGTTAAGCTCCCCTGGCTTTAATGACCTGCAAGTTCCGAGGAAATGCCTGCTAGAGATGAAGGCTAAGTTACAGTTATGGGAGATGGGAGAAGAAAATCAGAACAAATGTTCTATGTGATTCATTGTAGATAGGGAATTGAGAGAGGGTACCCTGCTCTATGCAGTTTGTTGAAGAATTAAGAATGTGACCAACGGATCAAATTTGAAGGAGCAGAAGAAGAGAAGAAAATCTACATGTAGATAGGCTACCAGTTTCCCTGGACAGAATGAAAATTTCTATTTCATAGACATGAAAAAAATTACTTAATTTTAATTTTGAACCATAATTTTTTCTAATTTATGTCACTTTAATTGTACACTAAGCTATGTAATTTTGAACTTTTTAATAGAATCCATTACCATAAAACAGGACATTCTGAGAGTGACGACTTATTTTTTGAGTACTTGATAACAAATAATAATAAAGTACATAATTTTATGTTATCACAACACAGATATTATTAAGTCAATCAACCTCTTTCAAGAAGCTTACAATCTATAGTATGGAAAAATAGAGAATATAGTTAGAAGTTAATGCCTGTGCCATTTCATTATAAAATAAACATGTATAGGAAGGGTTATAGTAATATTGAGATTTTAGGATAACACTTTAATGAAAGATTTATATATTTACAAAATATTAAATCAAGAACAGCAGCACATATCTGTTCTTTCCTCAGCAACATTTGTTGGGTTTTTCTTTTCATTGTTTGTTTTGTTTTAATGGGGGGAGAAGAAATGTCAATGGTTTTTAATTTGTATTCCCCTAGATGGCTAATGAAGATAAAAATTCAATTATTTTATGACTATTTATTTTATTTCATTTTTAATCATGAAATTGTTGAACGATTTAATCCATGTATATAACAAATTATGATTTACGCTCAATACTACTCTTCTTTCTCTTTCCCCAAATCTTGTCTTTTAACTTACTTGCCTGATAATTTCAATCACACATCCACATCTTTTTATTTTAAGTTGTGACTTAATGACTTTAACCTTGGTAGTCTGTGTGACTACCTTGTGAGCTTGTGAGCCTTGTGAGCTTCCAATTGGGTATACAAATGAATACATTCATCCATCAATAACTAATACTTCAAGAAGGAGAGGTACAATTTCATGAATCCTATAGATATAACTGGCTAGTGACACAACCCTTTATTTGAAAAGTGTCTGTTTATTGCCTTAGTCCATTCATTAATTAGAAAGTAGTTGTTTTTAAGTGCTTACTTAGTACTTTCTTTCCTGGGACGATATTTCTCTCACTCTCACTATTTCTTGGTTGAACACATGTATTTATGTTATAATACTGAGAATTTTGTATATTCTTCCTGTCTCAGATTATGTGTTATTAATCTATGAGTGAAGTGGGATCCTGATTTCATATTAACCTGCAGACTCTACTTCTTAGTACTGTTATACTGAAGTTTATTTTAGTACAAATATTGGAGCTAATACAGAATTTGACTCTTTGCCACACTGTGACGCAGCTTTCTATTCAAGTGTTTGGCTATATAGATGGATAGAAGGCTGTGGTCTTTCATTTTTCTTTCTTACTTTTGTTATTTTAAGATTTTATTTATTTTTATTTTATTTACATGAGTATTTATCTGAATCTATGTCTGTGTACCACATCCATGATCCATGTAGTGGTTAGGAAGGCCATAAACAGACATGAGATCCCCTATAGCTGTAGTCACAAAGAGTTACGAGCTGCCAAATGGATATAGGGATTTGAACCTCTGCTTCTGGAATAGAACACAGTGCTTTTAACCACTGAGTCACCTTTTCAGCCCCTGTCAGATTATTGTTTTAGTTGTGAACTTCAAATCCTATTCTGTGACTTTCAGGTTACAAATCACATAGTAACAAATCCCAGCCACATGCCTATTCATGTCAACAGATATCTGTAGAAGGACCTGTGTTCAATAATATTCAATGTATCGGATGTTATGTCCTTGTCTATGTCATCCCTCTCTCTCCATAATTGAATTTTAACAAAGTCACCTTTTAATTCAAACTTGCATAAAAATGACTTATGCTTTTCTTTATGTGGAGTTTTAGAAAAAATTTAAATATAGTATGCAGATAATATTGTTAAACTTGCTTTTTTCCCCTTTGTTAACCAAGTAAAGCTTTGCTATTGTCATCGATTAAATGTAATCTTTGCCTAAAGGCTTAAAATGCTGAAAAGCTGTGCTTACATAAATGTTAATGATAATTGGATTTACTCACAATATAATTGTTAATAGAAGTTCAATTTTTTAGAATGTTTCGTGTTGGCAATTCAATTAATTACTAAAGGTTCAATAAAGCAAACAGTACATACTGATAATTAACTTACTAAAGATCTTAATAATTGGGTTTTGGGTAACCAAACCTTATATAAATGCAAAGTCATATTTTAAACAGGAATATAGAGAAGCTTTATATTGATTTTACCTTTATATACATGTATATGAAAATAAAAATGATAATTCTTTTATTTGTAATACAAGAAAGTGTGTTTTTTTAAAAATAATCTTATTATGTGAAAGATAAAACATGAAGTCAAAAACCTCCAGTCCATTTTCTTTGCATTTTGATGATGTAGTCTATGTGAACAGTGCACATTTTATGCTATCCTTATTATTGTTCATTTTATGTATCTAGACAGCTCATTGTTCCAAGATTAAGCATATGTGTAATGTATCTGAAGGACCGTTTCATGAAGAAATTTGTGTTCAATAGGCTCATTCTGCACAGTAGGCACTTCATAATATGGGGAGCCATGCAGAGCACTAAACAATGGGGGTTACCTACTTCTCTTCCTTTGATATGAAGCACCTAAGACTTGAGGTTTCTCCTGCTGTTTAATTGTGAGCTCCTCTACAAGGAAGTCTTTCTCCAGAGACCTGAGAAATTCCCCAGTCATTTAGTAGTTGTCATCTTGAAAATGAATCTTGGTAGGATTCCAGAAGCTATATAATCATGAATGCCAATTCTGAATTCTGAATTATAATTAAGTTTTTTTAGGTGCGTATGTGATTTGAATATTGTGCATTCAAATAATCTGGTATTCCACTTAATGTAGTTCACTTCATTTATCTTGAAATATGTCTTAATGTTCTGTGCTTATTATTTTACTACTTATTTATTTTCCTTTATCATTCATCAGTTCTATCCTTTGCTAACTCAGTGTTCTATTGCTGTGAAGAGACACCATGACCATGGCATTCTTATAAAAAACAAAAAATAAAAACAAACAAAAAAAGCCATTTAATCAGAGTTGGCTTACAGTTCAAAGATTTAGTCCCCTATCATCAGGGTAGGAAGCATGGTAGCATGCAGGCAGATACTGTACTGGAGAAGTAAACAGTTCTACATCTGGATCATCAGACAGTAGGAAGAGAGAGCTACTGGCCCTGGCTTGAACACTTGAAACTCCAAAATACCCCACCCTCTATCAAGTGAACCACTTCTTCCAACAGTAGCATACCTATTCCAGCAAGGCTACACCTCCTAATCCTTATCAAGTTGCTGTATTCCCTAATGCCCAAGCATTACAGCAAATCATGTAATGCTTTGATGGGGATAAAACTTATTCAAACCATCACATTCATAGGCTTGTAGTCAATCATAATTCAAAAATGAATTCAGTCCAACTGCAAATGTCACCATAATATATCGTAATCTCAACACTACTTTAAGGTAAAAAGTGCAAATTCTTTTGTCAAAATCAAGGCAATCTCTTAATTGTAATCCCCTATAAAATCAAACTAGAAAAGCAGACCACATACTTTCACATTCAATGACACAGAACATATATTAGCATTTAAAAAGGGGAGGAAAGGGAACATAAACAGGGAAATAATGTACCAAAGCAACACTGCAACCAGAAGGGAAAACACCAAACTCTGCTTGTCCATGTATATACTCAAAGCTTTCTTCAGCTATCCAATTCCTTTCTCTTTTGCTTATGCCACACACTTTCCTGTCCTTGGATGGTACAATCCTCAGAGTCTGTAGTGTTCTTTGGTTAGTGTCCTCCAACATGTTGGTGTCTCTGCAACAACCAATGCTTTACCTCCACAATTTCATAAAATAGACTCTCTGGAACTCCAAGCAATGATGCCTCGGATTCAAGCCTTTTCTTAAGAGTTTTCCTTAGTCACAGAGGTCCAGCCCATAGCCATGTGATTGACGTTGCCAAGTTCTGTTGCTTTACTAGGGCTAAAACATGGTCCATTCTTTCAAGTAAATTTTCACCAGCTTTCCCTTTCCTAAGGTTTCCTTCACTGCCCAAGTTTGGCTGAGCAGGATCAAGCTGGCATCAAATTCATTGATCTGTCTGCTTTTTCTGCCTACTGCTGGGATCAAAATTTGTAAGTCCCTACACCCAGCCTAAATTTGTTTTTAATTTCGTTTCACAAGTTGTAAACTTAGGTGGGTGGGGTCTTGCTCTGGGGGTACCTCTCTCTTGTTTTCATTTAAGATCAGGCTTTTTTTAAAATATTTTATCTTTTTGAACCATGGAATGAGTTCTATTAAATGTCTTGCTGTTCCTTTATCCTCAAGCTCTATATTTTGTATTTTTTCTTGCTCATCTCGCTCTTTTCCATTATGGATCTATATTAGAGTCATCATAACCAACATTTTGAGAATGTCTTCTGAAGATATATTCTGTATCAAAATGACAACTAAATGTCAGAACATTCTGATATATCAAATAGTTTACTTATTATATTACCAAATTTCTTGTCTATTTGTTTATCCTTATAATCTGAAAGAATCTTCATTGTATGAGTGTGTTTTATGCCATTGATTTCAACTCTCATAAGAGTAGAAATCTTGGCTATACATATTCAATATAGAGTTAAAAGCAAACGTCTCACTGCCAAAGGACTTATACATTCAATAAAGCTGAATTATAATAATATAGGAGTACAGTGGTAATAATATATACAAACAAATTAAACCTACTATGAAGTCTCTGGTTTATCAGTCTGGAGAATTTAGGTTTCATCATATATTGAACAAGGAAGGTTTGCATTTTGCTTTAAATTGCAACAATGACAAAATACTATTTGAAAACTTTAAGCAACTTTAATTCCCAAGGGTTGAAGAATCCAATTACTGAGTGTTAACCATGGCAAGTAAGCTTATTTCAAAGAACATGAATAGTAATAAGGATTTGGTTATCTATTAATGTACTATATTTTAATCATATGGACAAATAAAGAAAAATACTTTTAAAAGGAAAAATATTTTCCCATTCACTATGAGCTATCATTTTAAAAATCACTTTTATATTTTGTCTATTCAGAGATTCTATTGTGTTTTTGCCTCAAGACATAAAAGGCAATTTGGCCTTTACTCTGGGGATTTATAATAGATGTTTGCAATAAAGCAATTCAACCATAAAATACACCCACTAAAAGGATGGTTAAATGACTGTTGTATAAGCTCCTGACTTTTCTTTTAAAGTTCGCATAACATTTTCAGTGTTAACAACAGAGGCACTATTAGGCAATTACTTAGAAAGGCTCATTTTAGGGGTTACTTTTAAGAAATAAAATTATTCAGTTAAGCAATCATGAAGATGTTATTCCACATACATACTCCTTTTTTTTTCTTTTTTCTTTCTTTCTTTCTTTCTTTCTTTTTTTTTTCTTCAAGACAGGGTTTCTCTGTGTAGCCCTGGCTGTCCTGGAACTTACTCTGTAGACCAGGCTGGCCTCAAACTCAGAAATCCACCTGCCTCTGCCTCCCAAGTGCTGAGATTAAAGGCGTGCGCCACCACTGCCAGGCACAGAAAATGATTTTAATGAAGCATCTATATAAATAAACCTTGTTATCATGTATTAGTACTTTTTATATGCTAAGCTCTTCTCCAAAGAACTTGCCCGGCTCATATACATACTTTTAATAGATATTTATAATAATGTTTTAAAGGAAAATGGGTTAATGGGATGGACTAAAATATAATAAAAATGCAAAGGAATGAATGAAAGTTTACATGCTATTTTATCCACATAAAATGGTTTTGTTATACTTCTCATGATAAGGACAATGAACAATATTTAAAATGGTGATTTATCCATGATAAATGGTAGCTTAACAGATAGGAAACTGGAAGAAACATTGCACATAAACAGACAGATATTATGAATAACTAAATATTATCAAATACTGATAAAACTACAAATTAACCTTAGGGTTATGATTTTGAAGCCATGGGCATCAACACACAAGAAACACTTAAAGAAATTCACCATGTAGTGACATGGATGACATTAATACTTTCACACAGAAGAAAAGTTAAGACACAAGTAGTCACCTAGCCATTGTGTATGAAAAATATACCTTTTATGACATTAATTACATTGATAAAATTCAAAAATTCCAACTTATTAAGAAGCTGGAATCCAAGGCACAGAACATAAAGAAAGACAATGTTCAAATACATCTTTTAATATTAAACATAATACCTGAAATGTATAAGCACATGACCCACATGATATAGCTCTCAGCAAAGTTTATTTTTCCCAGAAGGATTGAAGGCAAGGAATGAGAGACAAAGACAAGAGATAGAGGATGAAGGAGTAGAGGAACAAAGGAGAGGTAGGAGAGGTATATGTCCTAGAGTAGGACAAAGGACTGCCTCTGGATAGAGAGAAGACAGACATGACACATGGGAAAATGGCAGTTTATAAAGGTGCAAAGGGAAACCCCATGTTAGGATGAGGTATTTAATTTTAATTGGATATGTCAATTAAGTGAGACAAAGGGGACAATTGATTGCTGGATTTCAATACATTGATAGCTGAACCTTGGTAGTCAGCCTAGGATGGAAGAAGTAGCCAAATAACAAAATAGACTTTGGTGGCCAGCTCAAGAAAGAGGGAATGGGAGAGAATGGGAAGGCCTACCAGAGCCATGTTGGCCATGTTCAAGTTGGCAAGAGGCTCTTCAATATCAAAATGCCTTACATAGTACAAATATAGCTAGCTAATCTCAAATGTGATATGTCCTTTAGTTAACAGCAGAACATCAGCATGTATTTTGCTGAATTTGAAAATATGAACTCTTCAATATTTCCAGTATTTACTTATTCCAAGAAACTGCATTAACTTCTGGAATCTCACCAACCTGATAGTAAACCTAGTGCATAAAACACAAATCTTAATGTTGATATTTCACTGTATCACTGATGCTACAATCTGAAATACAGAAAAAATCCCATAGACTTGAAGTTATGATTAGTAATGTTTAACATAGCTACTTGCTGTCTTCATTGTTTATTCTAAATAAAAATGGATTATTTATTGAGGTTATAAAATGTCTTCAAGACAAAAACAAGTGTGCCTATATTTGCAAAGGAATTAGTGTTACTGAAAACTATTCGTTTTAAGATACCTTATTGGTTTGGATTATTACAGAAATAGTCATGTGACTTCTTCTGATGGTTTTGTTTCTTTGTTTGTTTGTTTTCCAAAGCAAGGTCACACAAGGGATCTGAATACAATTTGTTATCATTGTTCTGTTAAGATAATACACTGAGAGCTGGTTAATGTGGAAAGTAATCAAACAGCTTTTGAACAGTTGAGACTATAGTTATTCTTTCTCTTTTTAGTCAATTTTCTAATCACCTCCAAAGTGAATTATTCAAATCTCAGCAGGAAATATGTGCAAACTCAGAAATCAGATGAATTATATTCACCTACTACCTGATGAATTAATCACTGCTACACATTGTTGTATTCCTTGAATTATCATGAACACATTTCAGGACGTGACAATATTGAGATATCTATACCACATTAAAATGTAGGATATTGAAAGTGTATAGTGGATGAAATTTTATTTTTAAATATTTATTCACGTTTCTCAGAGAGGTATGAAATAGAAAGAAGAGAAAGAAAAGGCAGTAGGGAAAAAAGATAATATTACAAGAAGACAGACATAAGTACAACTATTCAGTAATTAAAAACGAAGAGTTAACCTCCTAAATAAGCAAATGTCACAGTAATACCATTGATTATATCAAGAGTCAGAAAGTTTAATCAATCAAAGGTTGGCACTTGAAAACTCTTATTATAACATATAATACAGTGGTTACTGTTATCAATGCCCAGATGTAGAAACAAAGAAGTGATATCATCTGTATTAAATAAAGTGATAGTTTATGCCATAAAACATGATCTAAACAACCACTGCAGCTTGTGAAATGGTCCAGTCAGCAGTAGACCATTTTGAAACATAAACCACACAAATAATAAATTGTAAAAGTGATACCAGTAATAAATACAATGAAGTGAATAGTGATTATTCTGTGTCAACATGTGTATTTATAAATAAATTTAAGATAAATTGGTAAAGTCAGTTGAAAGAACATTTAAACTTTAGCTTGCTTTGGGTTAAATAGTTGTCTCCTACCATGTATAAAAGTACTTGTTCATAAGAAAAACTTCAGAGAATCAAGACTAAAGAAATTTATATTAAGTTCTGAAAGCAATAATAACATTGTATGTTTACTTCTTACGGACTCCTGAACTAATTCACACTCAATCCTGGATTAGACTAGAAGTTTATACACACTATAAGTATTTTTCATAGTAGCATATCATTATATATAGATGGTAACTTAGATAATAACTAAGCAGACAGAACTATCTGCATATCTCTGCTTTGCCAAATACACACAAATACAGTCAGATTTCCATGGCTGACTGTAGTTCATAACAATAAATTTCTTTGTGAGTACTGGAATATAACTTCTCTAGAATTTGTAAAAATCATATTTATTGAAGTTTTTGAGTGCAGTCACTAAATATTCATTGAATAATAAAATGAATATTTCAATTGCATTTTTTAAGTATAGCAATAACTCAAAATCTGAGAAACTGTTTTCATAGACAATGGTTGTATTAAAACTGAAATCCTGAAGGTGGTTTTGGTATTATGACTGGATGATAAATAATACAGCTTATGAATTCACTTTTAAAATAACTATAAATTAAATGGTGCCAACAGGCATCTATATAAGCAAACCAGCACATTCTGTGCTCCTAAGATCTTATTCTTACATTTAAGAAAGTTTTTATAGGTTTGCTTTTTCTCACTCAATATGGTTTTCCATTTACCTATAAACTTCACATTTTTTTTCTTTTCAGTTAGCTAAAATTGTATTATAGCTGGGTATTGTATTCACCAGTTGAAGAATACTGAGTAAAGTAACCCTCACCAAAACCACAATGTTACATGTCCTTATTTTTATTTGGATCATATCTTTGAATCATCTGACTTGTGTTTAGTTTGGAGCACATGTAGAAATAAAGAAAGTAAAAATGATCTTAAAGAAAGAAGATAGAACATAGGGGATATTAAAGAGAAGATGTGGAGTAATGGTGATGACTTAGTTAGGAATAGACCGACAGGCTGGACAGGAGCAAGATAAGGTAAGGTTAAAGGAACTAAGAATGATTGAAAAAAACATAGGAAAACCAGTTATTATGAGTTTCATGCATACCTAGAAATGTTTTTTATATAAAAAGTAAAATAACCTGATAGATGATAAAAAAAAATAGAACAAAAAAACCAAAACCAACCAAATCTCAAAAACCATATTTTGCTACATAGCCCTGTGCCAGATATAGAATGACTTACCTAGAGATCTTGGACTGGCCTAATCAGAAGGTGTCTAAAACAATATAGGCTATTGTCCAGTGGTTGGTGGTAATGCCTTATTCCTGAATATTCTTCACAGTTCAGTCACAGAAAATAGAGAAATCAAGTTAATACTAACAAGGAAGTGGCTTACTTATAACTTAATTTCAGTGGATTGTAATCTGCTGTTTATAATCCTGGGCTAAAGTTTATTAGGAGTATTGCTCAGCTCTAAAATCAGAATTGCAATTAATAAAAAAAAAAAAAAAAACAAAAAACAAAAAACACTGCCAAGATATGTCTATGGGTATAATGGGACATGTGTTATGGAAGTAACCCAGCACTTTCTGCTTGCAATTTATTCCCACTCCACAGGAGTAACTGTGATGATTTGTATATGCTCAGCCCAGAGAATGGCCCTCTTGGAGTAGTTGTGTTACTGGGGGTGGATGGGGTGTGTCCTTTTAGACCCTCATCCTAGCTGCCTAGAATTCAGTATTCTGCTAGCAGCCTTCAGATTAAGCTGTAGAAATCTCAGTTCTTCCTGACTGGATATTGCCATGTTTCTGCCTTGATGATAATGAACTGAACCTTTGAACCTGTTAAGCCAGCCCCAATTAAATGTTGTTCCTTATAGAACTTGCCTTGGTCACCGTGCCGGTGTCTATTCACAACAGTAAAACACTAAGACAAAAGTTGGTACCAGAGACTGAGGTATTGCTGTGAAAGGCCTGACCATGTTTTTGTTTAGAACAATGTGGTTTGGGGGACTTTGGATTTGGAAAGCAGTGGAATGTTTTAAATGGGCCATTCTAGTAGGAATATAGAAGACTTGGTTGCTGAGAGTAATTTGAACTGTACTGACCTGGCCCAAGATGTTTCAGAGGAAAAGAATTTCAGTATGTGACATAAAGACTGTTTTTTGTTTGTTTGTTTGTTTTGTTTTGTTTTGTTTTGGTGGGATTTTGGAGAAGAATGTGACTACATTTTGTGCTTGTCTAAAAAGTCTACCTGAAGCAAAGATGAAGAGACTCAGGTTAATTGCACAGACAAAGGAAGTCTCAGAAACACCCATCATAGATTTTGTTCTCTGTAATTCTCATGAAGAGCATTTTAAACAAGAATAGCAAGCTGAGAAAGGAAAAATATTACATGTATGGTTCGAGTATTAAAGGGCCAACAGGAAATGAATTGGAGCTGAATTCTGTGTTCAAGGATAGTAAATTGAATTAAGAGTGTGGTAACCCACACTGCTAAATTTAGGCCCAGGCGTGGTAGTACAAGCCTTTAATCTCTAGAGGCAAAGACAAGCAGATCTGAGTTCAAGGATAGCCTAGAACACAGCATGTTCTAGGTGAAGAAAAACTTTAGGCTTGGTGGACCATACATTTAATCCCAGTGTTTAGGAGACAGGCATGCAGATCTCTGAGTTCAAAGTCAGTCTAAGGAGCAAGTTTATTCAGTGAAGGAGTTGGAAAAAAGAAAGCTGCTGTTAATGTAATAGAACATGGGGGCCATGTTCCAGCCCCAGCAAGCAGCAGAACTCAGCAGCTTCAGCCATGTGGCTCTGACTTTAGAGTGAAAAGTAGAAGGGACTACTGGGACAATTGATGCTGGTTAGCTGGATTTAAGAAATTAGCAGTGATTAAGAAGAAACTAGCATTACTGAGTTGAAATCTTCTGGGAAGTATTTTCTGAGAACACAAAGAAGCTGTGTTCCAGAGATAGCCAAGGTTGTACCTCAGGCTGAAGCTATACTTGGTAATGTATAAGAGTCTACCCAGGTGGTAGAGGGTTTGAAGGCATGAAGGGGTCATGAAGAGCAGATGAAGCTTGGCACTGTAAGATACTACGGAAGGCCATTGATGAAGGTACAGCCTTAGTTAAAGGCCCATGATTTGAGGCTTGGAACCATGAAGAGAGCCAGTGAGAGGCTATTGGCAAAACCTAGTTGCAGTAGAAGTCCTCAGTATATTGGAGATGCCAGTACCATGGGATGATAAACAAGAACAGCAATGACAGTGGAGCAGATCATCCTGATCTTAGAGTGCTACAGAGGGAAGAGCTGGAGAAATGATGCCAGCCCTTAGGAGGAGTCCAGAAAATCATGTGCGGATGCCACACATTGAAACAAAATGCTGTAACATTGAAGTTGCCTTGGAGACCCCAAGATGTTCGCGATGGCAGAGCACCTGGTGAGGAAATCTGCTAACAGGGAGTAAAAACAGCCCAGAATAAAGAAGTTTGTTGCAGTTAACAAAGATGAAAAAGGAGTTGGAGCTCTGAAGACCTGTTTGACATCAAACATGGCAAGACAAAATTTGGAGTTTGCCCAGCTTGTCCATTGTCCTGTTTTGGGGAATACAGTTAAGTGATTGGATGAATCTCAAAAGAGACTTTGAACATTGGACTTCTAACATTGGTGAGACTGCTATAGGCTATGGGGGCTTTGGAAGTTGGACTAAATCTGTTTTTTATTATGCTATAGGTTGGTATGGCCCCCATAGACTCATATGTTTGAACAAGCCTATGGGGCCAAGGATTGGAATGTGGTGGTCTGTATATGCTCGAACCAGTGAGTGACACTATTAGAAGGTGTGGTCCTGTTGGAGTAGGTATGTCACTGGCAGATGGGCTTAAGACTTTCATCTTAGCTGCCTAGAAGTCAGTATTCTGCTAGCAGATTTCAGATGAAGATGTAGAACTCTCAGTTACTCTTGCACCATGACTGCCTGGATGCTGCCATGTTCCTGCCTTGATGAGAATGGACTGAACCTCTAAACCTGTAAGCCATCCCCAATCAAATGTCCTTTATAAGACTTTCCTTGGACATAGTGTTTGTTCACAGCAGTAAAACCCTAACTGCTTAGTACTACAGTGTAGCCAACAACCAAACCCATGATTATATACTCCCAGGCTCCAGGTGTGAACTAGAGTATTCTGCTAAATAAAGATAGTATCAGATTGCTCCTCAATTTATATCTCTGTACCCATTGATTAGAGTAACCTGCTGATCTCACTGAAAAAGTTTCTCTGTGCAGTGGTTAATATACTAACATAAAATTATTCGAAGCACAGAGAACAAATGTAATCACCATTCAGGGATATTACAAGAGTGGTCAGGCTGGACAGATGGCTCAGCGGTTAAGAACACTGACTGCTCTTCCAGAGGAAGAGTTCCATTTCCAGAAACCACATGGTGGCTCACAACCATTTGTAATGGGATCTGATGCCCTTTTCTGGTGTGACTTAAGACAGCTAGTGTACTGTCATATACATTAAATAAATAAATAGTGGTCAAAAATTATAAGATCCAATTTTTGGAAAGACTTGAGTGAAACAGTGTCCTCTGGAAATGATAGGAATGTTGTACTCTTGAAAGTAATGAAGCTGTGGTAACCTTCAAGAGACCTAAGAAAACAGTCCCATTAATATTCTGGCAAAGATGAAAGTATGTCTGATAAGCCTCAGTTTTAAACCGAATACTTTCTGGCTTCTTCAGGAGAGCCAATTTCATTTAAGTATATGGATCTTGTGGGTCAACTGTCCTCCAGTAGATGGACCCAAAGTATATAGGCAGTACAAAATGGAGTGAACACATTATTTATAAACAAGCAGCACAGAAACAAAATATCATGAAATTGGGAGGGTGTAGAGAGGTAAGGGTGAATCAAGGAAGAGTTAGGAGAAAGGATAAGATTGACTATGAATAAATACAGTATATAATTCCATAAAGAAATAATAAAAATATTAGTTTATAAAGAGCTTCTACTCAGAAAATTGACCAAACATTTTTTTTTCTTTTTCCCTCTATCTTCTCCTTTTTATTACTATAATATTATTTCCAAGAGGATGCCTCACCCTCTCCCCCCCTCCCCACAGTAGATGTCCCAACTCCCTGGGCCTCATGTCTCTTGAGGGTTATTAGGTGCATCTTCTCTGACTGAGTCCAGACCCAGTAGTACTCTGCTGTATATGTCAGGGGTCTCAGATCCGCTGGTGTATGCTGCCTGGTTGATGGCTCTGTGTCTGAGAGATCTCAGGGTTTCAGGTTATTTGAGACTTTGAGACTTCCTATGCACTATTAAGATATAGTTGAATTTGACTAAAACAGTTTTTGTTTTATTTCTTTCTTTCTTTCTTTCTTGTATTATTTTTATGACATTTTTGATGGGGATATGTGAGTGTGTGTGTGTGTATGTATTATATGTGTATATTCTTTTATGATAAATATCACTCAAAATTCTTTTCATAGTTATGTAAATAAAGAATTTTTTCTCTCTATCATCTAGCTACCTCTATCTGTCTATCTATCTCTCTACTATCTAATTAACTAATACTTTATAGATAAACTCTATATTATGTCAGAAAAATATTGTTAAATGCCATAAAATTCTATCCTTTAGGTATAATACAATGTTTGACCCTGTAAATTGGCACAGCTATATTTGTATTTTTTTAAATTACTTTTTTCTATTGTTATTTTTACATCTATCTATCTATCTATCATCTATCTATCTATCTACCTATCTATCATCTATCTTATATGAAGGGCCCTTTCTTCTACCAATTGCCATAGGATTTCTTGTGTACCCAACATTTAAATAGTTCATATCAACTTGTTATAATAAATTGTAAAGCAAGTATACAGTGGAGATATGTGCTGGTTTTGTCCCCTCTAATACAGAATTTTAAATCACAAACATACTTCAGTAAAGATTCCTCTATTTTGAACTTTTAAGATTATTTTCTCTGGAAAACTGACATCTTATCCATGTTGCAATGATGTCTGGAATCTTTACAGCATTGAGATATTTTTGTTTCGTCTTTTCTCTTACATCTGAAGCACTAAGAAGTTAAGCTTCCTCTGACTTGTTTATAAAAGAGGAAGGCATGGGCACTGCAGTATGCTTTCTTTCTTCTTTATCAACATTTAATTTAAAATGCAGGAGAGAAAAGAGAATGCATGCTGTTAGCTATTATCTTTACAAATGACTTGTTAGCCTTTTATTTGTCTGCTCATGCTTCAAACATTCAAAGGATATTTTGAGATTCTTGGAGAATGAAGGTTCAATCCTAAAATGACTTGACAGGCTGGATCTTCCTTAAGAGATTTTGACATGGTATTAAGCCACAGTTACAAGCCAATACTTGAGTGGGAAACCCTGGGGAAATCTTTCTGAACTGGAACACAGCATTTACAGCAGGAGGCAGGTGTCTGTGCCAGTGGAGCAAACAACAGTATGATAAATTTAGTATCGAAAATGGGAGGAAAACTAGTGATTCGTTACCACTGGGGAACAATGGAAAAAGTTGAACGAGGGAAAAAATATCTTTGGTGGCCCCTGAAAATGTTAATTTCCTGACAGCATGAAATATACTCTCATCACGTCAGGTGCACTCAGAACCAGGTGCTGTTCCCAGTATTGTCTTGGAATTTATGTGTTTCTTTTACTGTGCTAGGATGTGAAGCAGCTGCACTGTCCATGTGGGAAGAAAGCAAATAGCGTTTAATTAGCAGTGAGAGGGCTGTTAATTTAGTTGGGAGTTTATATTCTTTCTGACTGACTTTCTGTCTCTGTCTCTCTCTTTTTCTCTCTCAATCTTTAATTCTTCACTTGTACTATTACTAGATACTTATTTGGAGTCTCTATTCATCTAAAACATACACACACACACACACACACACACAAAATCAAGGGATAACATTATGCTGGAACACAGATACACTTTGCATTCTGTTAAATAACTAGAAGCATAAAAATTGTATGGAAAATTGCTTGATAATTTTTAAATATGTGTTAAACTTAAGAAATAAAAAACATCTGTTGACAATAGAATTTTTCTCATAATTTCACATTACTATACTTTTATGCTTTTAAGTAATTGTTTACACATTTTACTCAGTGTTTTTAACCACTAATGTCTATAACTTAATCATAATAATGTTTACATAGCTATATAGTAGTATCATATAATTACACACTGATTAAATTTAGAACTAATCCTCTTCTTATACCTATTGGGGAACCTTAATGAAGTTCTACTTTTTCGTTGTTATAAGTTTTATTAATGCAAAAGAAGGAAAATAATGCCTCTAAAACGGTTTGTTTTATTGGCAATATCAATAATATATATTATAGTAACTGCTCTGTCATATATGCATATATATGCAATGTGATCAATTTTGTAAAGTATAATAAACGAACTGCATTCCTTTTCCAACACTGTACTACACTCAACCATTTGGTGATGCTCTATAACTCTGAATGACATCGCATAGATATCACAACATGTTACTAATTGATTCTTCTAATGTAGACTTGTCTAAGAAGAGATTAAATCAAAGCTTAAATTCAGGTCCACTTCTCATTTTCTCCCATTATCTAAGACATGACTGATCAGAATCTGGACACAAGCATCCTGTTATTTGAACTCCTTTGTATCACCTTTGACCCAGAGTGAACAGCTACAGTTCTCCAAGTTTGTGAAAGTTGAATAAATGCTTCTTTTCATTTCACTGACGTGACACAACATAATACTTTCACACTGACTATTGAAGTCCTATTTTCAATCTCTATCACTAGAAATTCAACCACAGACTTGTTGTAATAAGGCCCATAATCCCTGACTAGTAATTTTAGTAGAATTCTTTTGTTCTGACTCCAGTTTAGACATACCCCTTATTGCCCCATTCTCTTCCCTTCAATTAAAATAGACTTGCTCCTTCACACTTTCTTTTCTTAAATGGTGAAAATATAAATCACTCATTAGTCACTTACCTGCAGTTTGGAAATAAGTAGCTTTATGCTTTCATACTTAGTACATTAGTAGATAGTTATGGTTCTGATTCTGTTAGACAGGGAACATAGTTCTTATTCTCTGATGACAAACCACTGCCTATTACTGTCTACTTCAGATGGCTTAGCTAGGGCCAGGGAAAAATGGGGTGACGCAGTCTCTTCAACAAGAAAGCTTCAAGATTATATTCCAAGTTAATAATTTCCTTACAATTTCACTTAAAGACTATATCTCTCTTTATATGTACAGTACAAGTCTGAGAGAAAATAATATACACATGATAAATTTTGATTTATTATTTGTGTGTAACACTTTGTCTAAAGACCGGACATAAATACTGTGTCTTATGCTCAAATTAATGGCTCTATTAAAAAAATAATAATAAAGAAGCTTTGAATGTCTGTACGAATCTAAAAAATTTTGATTACTATCAGTCTTTAAGTTAAACTCATTACTACTTATTACTATGCTTAACATTTAAGCATTTAAAATCAAGAGAATTCTCTATTTAGATAGATTTTGATTTCATAATGAAAGTGATCATTTTAAAAGGATGTTTATGCTCATTAAAGATGTACATTTAAGTTTTAGTTAAATGCTAATAGTAAGTTGTAGAAAATTTAAATTTGAATTGCAAGGGGTTTTTGTTATTTATTTATTATTTATTTATTTATTTATTTATACTCCAGATTTTATTGCTCCCCCAACCCCCACTCAACCAGATCTCTAAACTCCCTGGGGCCTCCAGTCTCTTGAGGGTTAGGTGCATCTTCTTTGACTGAACCCAGCCCCAGATGCATATATTTGCACCCAACAAATGGACAGAAGCTGCTGACCCTGTGGTTGAATTAGCTGGAAGAAGTTGAGGAGGAGGGCGACCCTGTAGGAGGAGAACCAGCAGTTTCAATTAACCTGGGCCCCTGAGATTTCTCAAACACTGTACCACCAACCAGGCAGCATACATCAGCTGATATGAGGCCCCCAACATATATACGGAAGAGGACTGAATTGCAAGTTTTAATGAATTATTTGCTAGTAAAAGTTAGATAATTTTAGAACCTTCAGATTTTAATGATAGCTATAATACTGTTGATAAATTTTGGTGTCTTTTCAATAAAATAAGTTGGTATTACATTGAGACCTTCATGTGTGAATGTATTGCTTAAATAATTTGAATAATTTTTAGTTATTATTTTCTGTAAATTAGGTTTTATAGCTATAATTGCAAATTCCTTTGGTTTTGCATTTTGCATTTAAACTATTTTTTAAAAAATATTTCTTGATAATAAAATAAATAGACAGAGGACTATTTCATTATTTAATCCCAAATACTCTATCAGAAATAATTGTATGGAATTTACAGCATTTAAAGAATTGATTTTGAATAAGACCCTTTTTACACCCTCATACATATATTATTAAAGAATTGTGAAACTATATAAAATGATAAGTTCTATAGAAGAGGAAAAACACGTGTCTCTTAAGCTAGAGACATCTTTAGAAAGAGGTAACTTTCAAACATTCAGTAAATTATCACTAAAATTAAAAAATGGGATAACAAAAACAAGGTTTGAACAGGAGAGATCCAGAAAAATTTAGAGGAATTTTCTTTTTTAAGTATTCTGAATACATTCACTGAGGATTTCATATGTGTATAAAACTTATTCTGATCATACCTACCTTCCATTACCCTTTAATGCTTCTTTTCCTCCCCAAAACATATTCCTATCCAGCTTTATCTTATCTACGTAATCTATTGAATTCTCTTCCTTTTGCTAGTATGGAATTGAATCTTGTGTCATTTAAGAACATAGACTGTCCATTAGGAGTCATACTTATAAAAATAACTGACGAACAGTAAAGATAGCTAATAAAGATAACTCCCAAGGCAATAAGCAAATCACAGTAGCTGTCGGGCAAGTGTACTGTCTCCTAAGCCCAGTTCTTACTCTTAGAAAGATGGCAGACATTATCTTGTATAGGTCTTGTCCAGTTAATTATACCTAGTATGAGGTCATGAATGGAATATCTATGTCTAATCTAGAACACACTATTTTACAGTAGTTTCCATCAACATCTTGTTCTTAGAATCTTTCTTCCATTTTTCTAAAATATTACTTACCCTTGAAGGCACAATACACATCTGTCATTTATAATACAGTTTTCCACAAACATTCTTTCTCTGCACTATAACTGGTTTTGAAACTCTATACTAACCATAATCTGCTGCAAAAAGCAACTCTGCAATTGAATTCTAAGAGATCACTTAGTGTATCAAGAGAAGTATTTAGAACGAAATGTGAACTCTGTTTATTTAGCAATGTAATCCAAAAATATTTTTAGGAATATGACTACGCATTCATATATTCTAGGGTCAATGTACTTGATTTGTGATTAGTATCTAAATGTGGAGAAGGACTTCAATCTGAAGAGAAATTAGCTGCTTTCTTAATTAATATCTATGCCAATATTTATATCAAAGGACGTTTCTTAGCAGGCTTTTCATGGATTGTAACTTGAAGCTGTCATAGCTGGATTATGGATTGCTTATGTCTCCCAGCAGACTTTAAAAGTTCTAAGGAAGTATAAAAATTATTCAGCATGGAAAAAACATTCAGGTTAGTAACATCTTCATATCTTCATATCTGATGGCTGAAGTGTGTTAGTTTGTAGAATCATAGCATGAAATACCCAAAAATAACCAAAGCAGCGTATTTAGTCTGACTTCTTGTGGAGTGTCATTTGGAATAACTCAGAGAGACTTATTTCACAACAGTCCTTGGAACTAGCCTAGAAATATTATCTAGAAACCTAGCAACTAGAAACATTATAATTTTGTGTAAGTTAGCTCTATTTAAACATTTTAATCTATATTTTTAGGTAGATTATAAAACTGTAGTTTCCAGGTGGATTTTTCAAAAGTCTTAAGGGGTAGTTTTTTATCTTTCACACTTCCTCATGTATCCTACATTCCCATCCTACTTAAAGCTTTTCTCTCCTATTATTCTCCTTCTTTTATCCTATCACTACTGTCCTGTCTTCCATAAAATTACTCCACCCTCAATACAGACAGAATGCCAGCTTCTAGTTTGCTGACTTGTGTTGGTACTCTATGTTATATACAGATCTAAAGATTCAAAGCTATGATCCACACATCAGAAGGAACATGTGGCATTTGGCTTTCTGGGCATGGGTTACTCCATTCAGTTTAATTTTTACTATTCATCTATTTACTGACTCATTTACTGATTGTAATTGTTTTGTAGCTACATAGAACTCAATGGTAGAAGTAATCCACATTCTCATCACTTATTCTTTAGTTGATAATTATTTAGGTTGGTTTTATTCCTTATCTCTTGTGAATATAGCTGCAGTGAGCATGGGTGAGAAAGTATCTCAGTAATCAGAAAAAACTTACTTTGTGTATATACCCAGGAATAATATAACTATTATTATTTAGATCTATTTCTAGTTTTTCTGAGCTAATTATGCTTTGATTTCCACAGTGAATGAAACAGTTTACCTTCCTCCTGACAGTAAACATGGGTTCCCCTCTCCCTACATCCTCTTCAGCATTTGTAGCCATGCTTTTTCTTGGGCTTAGCCAGTCTTACAAGAGTAAGGTGAAATCTCAGTGTATATTAAATTTGCATGACCCAGACAGCTACTGATGTTAAATACCCCTTGAAATATTTCTAGGTCATTTGCATTTGTGCCTTTAAGAACACTCTGTTTTAAATAGCATACTTTTACTTGTTTGTTTTCTTGATACTTAGTTTTAAATTTTTAATTAGTGACATAGATGCACACCTCATATACTAAAAACTGAAGGAGGAAAAATGAGCATGTTGCTATCAAATGGTTGGCATACAGGAGTAAAAATATTGTAGGCCACACTTAATATGTCCATATTTGTAATATTAAAGGAAATTACAAATATGGTAGACCATTATATTTTATTTAATTGAAAAAAATTATTCAAGATACATTGTGCATCACTCAACAGAAATATTCTTAAATATCAAACCTGTGAAGAGGATTGTTGTAAACAGTAGTAGAAAGACATTAGAATTAGAAGCCAATTTCTATTTCTCAATTTCTGAAACAAACAGGTTCTACCTTTTGGTTTACAGTCTTAAATTAATAAAATCGCAACGGTTTTCGGAGACAATCAAATGATCAATCATGAACTGTTTTGTTTTTTGAAAAACAAATCAGTCTTTGTAAAACCAACAAATAATCAAAACCCAAACAAAAAAACGAAAGCCCACACTAACTTTCTTTTTGTAGAAAACATGTTGTCTGCTACAAAATAGAAGAAGTCTACTTTTTAAAAGATAACATGACCATAGTGTATTTCAGATACTATCAAATACACATCAGTAGGTAAAAATACTCTTCATATTTATACTTGTAAAATGTGTAATATGGTCCTCTCCTTTCTTCCTCTCTTTGTATATATGTTTTTCTTGGGCAAAAACATTTCACATACAGTCCTAAGAGTCTAATATAGAAGACTAAAACTGATATTTATCACTATGAGTGTTATTAGTTCTGAATTAAACCCATAACCCTTTATGACAATTGTCTATAAATGTCCAATTCAATTTCTCTCTTTCAAACCAGTCTGTTTGTCCAAAAATATACCTCATTGTGAATTATAAAATTTATGAAGCAAATTGCACCTGTATGAATATATAAATAAACATGAGCAAAATAATTACCATATATCCTTATTGATTTCATTCTCAGTGATGCATAAATGGATTAATTCCAACTCTGGTTAAGATACTGGAGATGTTCCTTAGTTTTCTTTCTAATTTGCACATAGTTTGAAAAGGCAATTTCAGGGTAGTTTGCACACTTTAGCCATAAAAGCAATTTTTTCCACACAATACTTAACTTGACATTTCTATTTCCAGTGAGCAAATGAGTTATTTCTGCTAACATTCAGGGACATATCTTAGCATTATGAGAAAATTCATGTCTAAAAACTTTTATGGATATCTTTTACATACAAGTTGATTCAGTGATCAAAAGTCAATATAGCAAAAAAAAAAAATCTTCACAACTTAAATATGTAGGTAGGCCATTCAGACACCCTTGATCTCTGTACTAGGCTATTGATTTCATTAAGGATGCAATATTGCCCACAGTTTTTATGCAAACACATTTTCACCCATGAAGTCAAATAGAGGAATAGGCAAAGAATTCTCTTTCATCTATAAATTATAAGGGCAAGTTCAAGAAATTCAAACTATTGGAAAAAGCGTTTGATTTCTTAAATAAAGAAATTGATAAAAATATACAGACTTGCTGAATAGTAACCTTAGTATTTTTTATAGCAATACAGAATTCTACAAGCAACTGCTTTCAAATGAGGAATCGTAGTAAAATGAGCACATTTAATAATCATTGATTTTGAAGAACAATTTAAATAATATGTGTGTGTGTGTGTATGTGTACACACACACACACAATTTTCTCCAAAAGTCATCATTCTCATTATCTTTACTCTCAATATAAAAAAATATGTCCATGTTGCATTTGAAAATGTTCTTTGTCAATTATCCAGAAATTTCAAGCCTGAAAACACTGTACTTGTTAGTTCAGCATGATTTTAATCAGCAATTATAGCAGGCACGAACTCATCCAATATACTCCTGAAAATTTCCCATGAAAAGACAATACGAATTTGTTTCCTTTTAAAATTATTCTTTTTTATTGTTATTTTAAATTCCTTTTTTCACAGTCCAGTCCTTATCCCCCTCCTGTTCTATCTTCTGAATGTTCCTCAGTCCATTCCTCCTCCCCTTTCTCTAAGAGGATGTCCCCACCTCCACACACACACCTCACCAGGTCTCCCCATTCCCTGGGGCCTCAATTATCTCAAGGGATAGGTGCATCTTCTCTCACTCAGGCCAGACCAGGCAGTCCTCTGCTGTATAGGTGTCAGGGGCTTCAGATCAGCTAGTATATGCTTCCTGGTAGGTGGCTCAGTGTCTGAGAAATCTTGGGGGTCCAGGATTGTTGAGACTGCAGGTCTCGCTTATGGGTCACCCTCAGCTTCTTCCAGCCTTTCTCTAATTCAATCTCAATGGTGCCATACTTCAGACCATTGGTTGGGTGTAAGACCATTGGGTGACTGCTTCTGTCTCAGTCAGCTGCTTGTTGTACCTCTCGGAAGGCAGCCATCCTGGGCTCTTGTCTGGAAGTACATCATAGCATTAGAAATAGTGTCAGACCTTGGAGTATTGAGATGGGTTCCAATTTTGGCCTGTCACTGGACCTCCTTTCTGTTAGGCTCTTCTACATTTTTGTCCCTGCAGTTCTTTTGGACAGAAACAAGTCTGCATCAGAATTTTTGGCTATAGGATGGCAATTCCATTCCTCCACTTGATTCCCTGTCTTTCTACAGGAGGTGGATTCTACCAGTTCCCTCTCCTCACTGTTAGGCATTTCTTCTAAAGTCCCTCCTTTTGAGTCTTGTGGGTCTCTCAACTTCCAGGTCTCTTGTACATTCTAGATGCCTCTCCACCTTCTATCTCCTATCTTCCACCTCTCAAGGTTGCATATTTCTATTCCTTTGACTTTTTATTTTGTTTTAATCTAAGAAAAAGAAGGCATCAGTATGAGAGTTGGGGACCATAGGAATGACTTGGAGGAGGAAAAAAGAAAAAAGTGATAATTTATCTATAGTGACAAATCTTCTACTTTGGAATGAATTCATTTTCTTCATTATGATAGCAAAAGTAAATGATGTCTTCTCCAATATATATAGCCTTATGATCAGATTGTAAAAGATAACCAAAGTGTAGCCAATAGCCTGCTTTTGTACTCACTCTCCCACTTCTCAGTACTATCTTAAAATGGCTTTGAGTGGGCA
Source organism: Rhynchomys soricoides (assembly GCA_019843965.1). Lineage (NCBI taxonomy): Eukaryota > Metazoa > Chordata > Mammalia > Rodentia > Muridae > Rhynchomys > Rhynchomys soricoides. The sequence continues at coordinate 32,153,916 of JADRCH010000004.1, read as the reverse complement.
AACACCATGGTTACTTGGTTATTTCATTGTTAATTTAATCAGTAGTAATAGTAGAGGTCAATGTTTATAAAATATAAAGTTGTACATGCTGTTTGTTTTTAGTGTATTCTAGGTGCTTAATGTGGTTCATGAGTATGTGTGTTCAAATGATCTCTTTTTCACATGATATACATGCAAGTGTATGGTTCAAACCACATTAATGCTATATTAAGTCACTTGTATTGAAATTTCACGAGGAAATTATAAAGCTGATTTTTACAGACCAAATAAAATATGATCATTTTGAGTATTAATCATTCATTTATCTATATTTTATCTATTAATGTTTTTTATGTTTCTGATATTCTACAATAATTCGGTTTAAATAAATGTGCATGAAACATTTATTGTTTTATTTCTAAACATATCTTATCTTTAGGAAAATACCAATCCTTTGTCTACTAGAAATTCTGTTATAATAGGAAATCTGCAAACAATGGGAAGGGCATTATTATAGTGTATTTCTACATTTAGTTTCTGAACATCATTAGGGAAAAATTAGTGCAGTAAGTTTTCCACAATTTAAAAATTTGTATGAATTCTAATGCTCACCACTGTCTAGATGGCATACTTAATTCAACCATGGATAGAACATGCATGAGGGCTAAAGGACAATCCAGCTATAAAAAGTCCCATTTCCAAAATGCGAACTATTCCTCCTTTCTCATTTCTTGTAATTAAAAGAAGTTGCCTACAGACTTTCTTATTATGACTGTCACATCTGCCATTATATCTCATACCTGTAAAATGTCGGTAGCATTTCAGACTAAAATTGCATCTTATTAGTGGCTAAGAATGTCCAGTCTTCCAGATATCAAGGAAATAAGAGTCAACTCTTTTTCTTCCCTTTCCATAAAAAAACTTGAAATTAATAAGCAGCAACACATCCAAAAGCAATATTTACATGAGAATATTTGTATGATGACACTGTCATATGCATTTACTACCTTAGAAAACAAGTTATTTAAAATCACCCAGAAAATATTATTAAGGCCCTATCAATACAATATCTGTGTATTTCAGTTCCACAATTTAACACTAGTTTTACCCAAAGTGCAGGCCAAAATAATATTTTGATTATTCTCGGTTAGTTTTAAATGTATAAACACAAGGTACATTTAACTAAATACTTCTCTCCTTCTGGTTATTTTATTTATTTACATTTCAAATGTTATCATCCTTCCAAGTTTCCCCAACACAAGCCTTTTCTCCCTGCTTCTATGAGGGAGCTCCTCTACCCACCCACCCACTCTTGCCTCACTGCCCTAGCAGTCCTCTACATTGGGGCATCAAGTCTCCACAGGATCAAGGGCTTCTCCTCCCATTGATGCCAGATAAGGCACTTCTTTGCCACATAAGCAGCTGGAGCCACGGATTCCTCCATTTGTACTCTTTGGTTGATAATTTAGTCTCTAGGAACTCTGGGGTGTCTGGTTGGTTGATATTGTGGTTTTTCCTATGAGGTTGCTAGCCCCCTCAGCTTCTTCAGTCCTTTTCCAAATATTTTTTACTTTTAAAACAAATCCTAATTTGCCTTTTAAATATGTTAGTGGAATTTGAATGAGGTTTTAATTCTAAAATATGAATTAAGGAAATACCTAGTAGCAATTGATCTCTGGAAGTGATAGAAGTGTGTCATAAAATATTCCTATCATTCGCTTACCAACTCTTAATGTAATTAACACCTAAAGTTTCCCATTGGAAAGCTAAGAATTCTATGACTTGTGTTTAGGTGTTATCGAGACATCAATGTATAGTTTTATTCTTGACTAAATTACAGATAAATTAATGTTGCATTAATATTTAAATTAAAATTTGAACATAATGTGCTTAACTTTTTCTAGAACTGAGTTCTAGTTTTTAATTTTTCAAATTGAGGCAAGTAGGAAGGATAAAATATGGACATGACAAAATTCATGTTTTAGAGAATGTACGCTAGTAGTCTGGGTAAAGTGATATTGGCTTCATAAAGCTACTGCCTCCATTTGGGTCACTAAGAGAGATGCCAGACTCTTGGTGTTCTAAAAGACTGACCACCAACAAAAAAAAATATAAGGTCTGGACCTAGGCCTCCCTGCACATGTATAGCAGAAGTGCAGGTTGGTCTTCATATGGATCCTGAACAACTGGAGTGGGAACTATCTAAAAAACTGTTTCCTGTATGTGGGATATGTTCTAAAATCTGATCAGCTTTGTATGGACTCAGTGGAGTGCCAATGTGTGGGATACCCTGGGTAGGGAGCACTGGCTCAGAGGAGGAGGGAATAGGGGATTGGGAACAGATTGTGGGAGGACTGTGACTGGGAAAGGGCAATGAGTGGGATGTAAAGTGAATAAATAAAAAAATTTAAAAACCTGCCAAGTTTAGTATACATATTTTTAAATTAATTATCTTGAAATTCAGACGAATAATTAAGCTATTTCAAAATCGTTACAAAATTGGACAAAGGCAAGTAATTATAATAAATACATATCTGGAATTCAAAAAGTTCTCTGTTTTATTTGTTATGTTGGGCATTTTTATTCAAAATTCATGTAAAATATCAGAAAACATTATTAGGAAGGAAGTTTACCTTATTCTTAATTATCTACAAAATTGATTTAATCAGAAAACACTTTTGAAAGTGACACATTGATGGACAAATATTGGGAAAATATCCTTTAGTAATACTTCAATTATATGTGTGTGTGTGTGTGTATGAGTGTGTATATTCCTCTGTGTTTGTGTGTGAATACAGGCAACTTGTAGATGCACTACTTGAAATAAAAAGCATAATCCATCCTTTATAATAATTTTGGTCAAGCTTAATGGATCTTCCAAGCTAAGCTTATGAAAGGATAAAAACGAGTTAGAATCAGAGCATATGAGAAGCACATATATTTTATCTTTATTCTCAATTTGTGAGCCCTTACATAAATTAAAAAAAAAATCATTCCTGAGTATTTCATGCAGTAAGGTATATTTTAAAAGTTTGTTTGCTCTATAAAGTGTTAAAATCTTATAGTGAAGATAAGTTCATTTCTCTTATATGAGATAAATTCCAGTTTTGCTAGAAACTGAAAGCCAAAGGCATGTTTAAGATAAACTTTTATAACCGAGAATAAGCAATTTTCTAGCTTTATTGTTTACTATATTAACTCATAAGCCCTGAAGCTATTTAATCATAATGGTATATTTATATGCTTTTTTTCATAATATTTACTCTTGTAAAAAGTCTGGGTTCTGAATAATCATTCTCTGAAGAATTAATTCTCATAGAAAATTTAATGTATTTCTTTAAAATATATACATATAGAGGTAAATTGTGGATGCAACTCATATTGTTTCATCAATATTTGCATGGAGAATTTTAGATGGCTTGTTGTGTCATGGCAATTAATCATTTAAACATACTTTCTAAAATTTTGTAGATCTAAAAACTTACCATATACTCTCTTTTTGTAAAAGTTGGAACAATATAGCATTTTAGAAATCCTTTACCTTTTATTAAAAATTTAGTTCAAGTATTTATTTCGGATTTTACAAAGTTGAAGTGATTAAAACTTGAATATCTAAATTCTGTGACCAAATTTCAAAGCAAACTACAAAATAATGATAACTTAAACAATAATGATGGTTAAAACAAAAAAAGACAAGCAATAACAAAATTCAGAAGAAATCCGTTTGAACTAATTAAATAAATTTCCTATCTAATATGAACATAGTGAAAGGTGTAACATGATTTTCTTTAATGTTAGTTAGTATTATTTTTAGATGTCAAAAATAAGCCCAGATGTTAAACATAGGCATTCTTTCAAATTAAAGTAATTATCTACTGTGTTAGCAGATTAGACCTTTTGGAGAAATAACATTAACTGTTTTAAAAACATCAGAATCCAAAACATTGTATTTGTATATTACTGGGACAAAAAAAGCTTGAAAAGTTTTTTATTTATTATTGTGTTTATATTCATCTCTATGAATAACTACACTATATTCATTTATCAAGCCATCTTTATCTAATATGAAGTAATCTCCCAGTAATGATTTTAATTATTTTATAAAATATAAAATTATGTTGTATATTTTAACAACTGACACCTAATTAACAATTCCAAGAACATTTATTTTTAAATAAAAATCTAAATTGTCCATTTTATTAGTTTTAATGTCAATAAAATTTCAATTACATCAAAAGGGTAGGCTTAAATCTATAGTATAAACTGTACAGTTAGTTTTTCCTCCTATTCAAATGTGAATTTCTGAGATTTTTTGTTTAATAAATAAGAAAGAGTAATAAATTAACGATATCTAAAAATAAAACAAGACTAATTTAATAATATGCTGTAGTAAATTTCCATAGGTGTGGATGCTTGACTATTATGGCATAATAGGTTATACAATACAAATATGTTGGACAAATGTATGATTTTCCTTTCTAAAAGCATGGTATAAGACAGAGGAATATTTCATTGTGCTACTCAGAATTTAGAGCATCAACCTCTAAGTTAAAAAGGTTTTGTGTATTTGGTGTTTCCTTCTAGTTTCAACTTTTTTTTTTTACCATAATTAACAAAATACATGAAAGCTAAATTGTGAGAAATACTTTAATGAAAACTCCTTGTTGGTGTTATTGTTATATTATTATTATTATTATTATTATTATTATTATTATTATTATTATTATTATTATTACAATTGTTTTATTATTATACTAAGAAGACAAATTATTTTGTTCTTACAAATTCTAGACTTTTTTCACTATTTTCTGTTTGGTTTCAGAACCTGGACAAGGGAATGATGTGCGTATTTCATATACCAAAGCAGACTTGGACTGCCCTTTCCCTAGAGGTTCCTCCTATAATTCAGATATTTTTGAGTCTCTCTCTCTCTCTCTCTCTCTCTCTCTCTCTCTCTCTCTCTCTTTCTCTCTTTCTCTCTCTCTATTTATCTTTCTCTCTCCTCTTCCTCTTTCTCCTCCTCCTCCATCTCTTCCTCCTCTTCCTCCTTCTTCTCTGTCTTCTTCTCCTTCTTCCCTTCTCCTTCTCCTTCTCCTTCTCCTTCTCCTTCTCCTTCTCCTTCTCCTTCTTCTTCTTCTTCCTCTTTCCTTTTCTGCCTCCTTCTCCTTCTCCTCCTCCTCTCTTTCTGAGTGATCCTATTTTTCTCTATCCTTCCTTTGCCCTGCTTTTCCCATGGTAACTTCCGTTGCCTTAGTCCTTGTGTTCGGTGAACTTTCCCACCTGAGGATAGCTTCTCATTAAACCTACCTTTAATATAATCAAATCTGGTTTAAATTGGCTCATTTTTGTAGCAGACTCATAACCTATCATTTTCCTCAACATCCAGATCTTAAAATTATGTCCCAATATGATACATTTTAGTATATGCTTTTTTCCTGGGATTTTTTTTTTTTTTTACCAATGTGAAATAAGTATTTATTAGTAATAAGGCCAATCAGTACAAATTTCAGCATAGAGAATGCAGTAAAATTCTACAACCAGGAACATTTTAGTTATGTTTTAATTTTCACAAAGATATGTAATACTATTCTGCTTTTCTGTTCTCTGTGCAATTTTTCTGAGGAGATAAGATCAAATATCTTTCCCTGAGAAAAGACAAGGAAACAAAGCTACCCTGTTGTTGAAATTACTTGATTGGGGTTACTTACAGGCTCATGGGCCACTCCTCTCTACAATGCCCATTTCAGCATATACAACATGATCCCTGGGATGACTTGCTCAAAGTTAGCTCTATTGAAGGGTTTCCTGCTCAAAAACAATTGTATACTTCCCACATAACTTTTGGTAGGAAGCTCATAAACCATAACTTTGTGAGTCTTAGGGGTCTTATAATTTATATTTCCTTATTCTTGTATGATTCATAAACTTCTTGTATCTATTTTCTTAAATTTGATACTCCTTAGAGGAGGTGTTTCATTTTATAGGAAGTAGCTTTACAAAGGTATCTCAAACAACAACTTATTTGCAATGGATAAAATGAAGGAATTCCATTGCTCTTGCTACATGTCAGTTTCTAACATGACAATTGGTTCTACTTAGCTCTAATAAACTCTGTTCTACTTAGCTCCAATAAGCTTATCTTTCCTCTGACACATGCATCTTTTCATCTATGAAATTTTTTGTGGTCTATTATTCACAAACGATACTTATCCATGTTGAACAGACAATTCTATTTTTCAGAAGTATAGTATGACTTTGACTCTCATCCTTACATAAGATTATCACATCTACTGTCGTTAAAAACATTTATTACACATCTAGAGGAGGGTAATTTAACTATCATCATCTGCATCAGGAAACTCACAACTGTTTATCGCTTCAGCTCCTGAATTTTTGGTGTCTAAGTCTGTCCCTAAATCTGTTGCCTGTTTATATATCCATTTCTACTAACTGGGCCACCTTGTTTGGCCTCATAGAAGATGGTTCACATAGTCCTGAAGTCATTTGATGAGTCAGGGGTGGTTGTGGAGGTGGGCTTGTGGGAGTTGCTGACACTTTGGGGTGGCACCCCCTTCTCAGAGAAGAAGGGTAGGAGGGCATGGGAGGAGGGGTTAGTACGAGGAGAGGGAAGCTGATGTTGGGAAGTAAAGCAAATAAATATAAAAAGAAAAAGAAAAAATGAGAGTCTCCAAATGTTTGGAGATAAATAAATCTAAAATTTATTAGATCTAAAATAATAAATGTATTATTTATTAATAAATAATAAATAGATCAGGTTAGTTTCAGGGACATCCTTAACCTTTTTTCCCCCAGGTTTTTAAGCTTTTTGAGATTTTTGTTTTATTTTATTTATTTTTGCTTTTTATGTTATGATTTAAGGAGCTTCCTTAAAAGATAAATTGTTTCATTCTTCAAGGAAATTCCTATACAACACAGACTACAGTATTTGTTTTATTTTTTAATTAATTTATTTTTTTACACTCCAGATTTAATCCCCCACCCCACCCCTGTCCGACATCTGCCTGATCCACATCTCATACCTCTTGCCCTTCCTCTGTCTCCAGGTGAATGTCCTGACCATCTACCCCCACCCCACCTGACCTCTAAACTCCCTGGGGTCTCCATTCTTTTGGGGGTTAGGTGCATCATCTCTGATTGAACACAGACTAGACAGTCCTCTGCTGTATATGTGTTGTGTCTTGTTTTGTATGTAATTTCTATATTGTCTTCCATTACAACTATACCATTTTGGCATTTCCAGCAGCACTGCACTTGACTTTTAATTTTTCAACATTCTCAAAACACTTAATTTTTTTTTAAATTTAAAGCATAGTTGTATTGTAGGATGTATTGTGGTAATTTCACTGTGGTTTGTATTTATGTTCATGTAAGGATTTATGATGAGTATAATTTATTGTACTTATATTTTAGTTACCTTTTGTAAACTTTTATATTTTTTGCCTATTTTTGATTCTATTTACTGTTTTGTTTTAGGGTGTTATTTAGTGCAATACATTCTTTAGATATTTTAGATATTATACAGTTAGTTACAATATATTTACAATATATATATATATTGTAATTATATATATATATATATTACATATATATATATTATATATATATATTGCAAATATTTTATCTCCTTAACTAGACTCTATTGTCATTTCCCTTTGTATACACTATGAAAACATTTTAAATTTATATAGTTCAAATAATTGTTTTATTATACTAATTAAAAATTTCATGTCATGCCTTTAAATTTATTGTCAAGTCTAATAGTATTACATGTATTTTCTTGAACTAATTTATGTTTAATTTATTGGTATATTTTACCTGAAAGATACTCTTAAATTTTTATGTGGTGAGATATAAGGGTCCAGCTTTGCTCTTTTACATAGAGATAACAAATGGTTTTTTGTTGATACTGTAAGATTTGATCTGATGACTGAAGGGTATGACAATCCCATAGAATGAAGAACAATATCAGTTAACTGGAACCCCTCAGAGCCCCCAGAGGTGAAGAAACCAACCAGGCAGCATATACAGCTGGTATGTGGCCTTGCTTCATATGTAACAGAGGACTGTCTTGTTTGACCTCAATGCTAGAGGATGTACCTAATCCTGTAGAGACTTGATGACCTAAGGAAGGGAGATGGGGGTGAGTTGGGGGTGGGTGAGGTGGGGGTGGGTGAAGTGGGGAGCACTCTCTAAGAGGCAAAGGGGAGGGGAAAATGGGGTAAAGAACATTTGGAGTGGGGACTTGGAAGAGGAGCAACTTTAGGAATGTAAATAAAGTAAAACAATTTAAAAAACAAATAACAAAAATTTTTTTTTTTTCATCTGATGAAACCATGGTCTAAGGAGTGATGTTAGAAAGACTTTCCTTTATTTGTTCATAATTTTGAGTTGCAACTACATAGAGTGTTAGAGTGTGTGACAGTACAAACATTGTTTAGTAGAAAAGAAATAGTGAATTTGCTGAGGCTTGTGGATGGAAATTATAGAGAGAGGTAAGATATATTTTGGATGAGATCTATATCTCCATATATATAGTTTAATGAGGACATTTTCTAGAAGTTTAGAAAAAGCGGAAGGCCCCAAAGAGGATATCTACTTCTAAAAACAGAATGAGTCTGTATGGTACAGCAGATGGTAAGTGGAGAAGCATAATATTTAGAAGTTTTGATTATTGCAGGGAGATTTTTAACAACAATTTCAGCTGTATTAAAATACAAGTTTCTCAGAAGGATGCATTTAGAGGTGTCAATGGGATGTGACTGATAGAATGAATATAGATTAAATGTAGAGGTGTGAATTCATTAGGTTCTACTAAGCATTTAAAATGCTATAAAGTGGTTAAGATTTTTTTTGAGAGTATTAAAGGCCAAGATGCTATAGGATTAGGGGGAGAATAAATATCAAGTTAATAATGCTAAATGAAAATGGAAGAGGAACAAGGAAAAAATTTAGCTTTCTTTCATAAATAAATATTTCAAATTTTAACTCTCCATTATAATGAACTTTGTATTGCTTTATAAAAGTTGAAGAAAAAGGTTAAATCATGATAGTAGCAGCTATAACTTTTTATACAACCTGAGGTTTTTGGACCTTTTTTAATTGAAGTTTCAAACCAACCATGCTAATTCTTATTAAAGATTTTGAATAGTTAAATATATATCAACACATTGCCTATAATTACTTAAATATTTATCATATAAATGAAAAATCTTTTTTCTTAAGTTACTAAGAATATATATATATATATATATATATATATATATATATATATTCTGATTGCAAAATGCCCAAAATACAAAATCCATAATTAAATTAAAAATGGAGTTTAATATCTGCCATTACAAAATTCTTAGATGTAGTATGTTGCAAAATACAGAACTTGAATTCAAATTGCAAGTGTGATTAAACCTTGCCTTTCTCTACTATTTTTCAGTATTCTTTCTAAGCTATGTCCTTATTATATTTAATAAAATATCATTTTATAATATTCAAGAAAAATTAGAACATTAGGCAAATAAATTGGCATTTATGAAATGTGAGAGGTCTCTGATAAATGAAAGTAACACATCTCCTACAATGGAAAGGGGTAGAAAATTTTGAAAAGATATTTCTTAAATATAGAGATGATGGTGGTGAAATCATACTAGAATTGTGTTAATTATCATTGTACTGGTGTGACAAAATACAAAGGAAAAGGATTTCTTTTTGCTCATCACAGCCAACCATATTGGTAATGCAAGATAACTAAAGTTCTTTGATGACTATTTTAGTTTACAATCTAAATACCTCATATCCTGGCAGATCAAGATAGAGATAGCTTGGTAAGAAATGAGTTGCTCAGGACTTCGGGTAATATCCTTTATCAATTAGCTCAGTTCTGTGTCCATCTATCCTAAGAGATTCCCAAGAAATGTTCCTGAGGTGTATGTTCAGTGCATCACAGAAATCTACTATAATTTTACGTATGCATACATAAATTTACATATATACACATAGAACATATAGCCCTCACCTCCCACCCACTCACCCCCTAAAAAAGATAGAACTAATAGGAGATGAAAAGACAGTCTCAGTGGTTAAGTGTACTGGATACTCATGCAGAGAAACACAATTTTATTCCTTGCACTCAAATGGCAGTTGGAACCAGTTTGTCACCACAGTTCCAGGAAAATCATTTCATTTATCTAGCCTTTCAGGGTACCACAGATATATATGGTGTGAAAAAATATGCAGACAAAAAGAAAAAAAAACGTAAATAAAAACTGAAACAAACAGAAGAATTTAAAATTTATATCACAGAGATATCACCAAGATTATTTTGAAATTTTCATAAATTCTGTTGTGTTTATTTCTGAGGCCGTATTTAAATACATTTCCTGTTCTTTCAAATCTTACTCTATATCTCTTCTCATTCTCTTTCAATTTCATGGCCTATTTTTGATCAAATATTTTTTATGCATATATGTATTTAGATATACACACATGCACCTAAACATGTCCCATTGAGTACAGATATCTTTAATTTTACATGTTTTCAGGATTGAATATTTGGTACTTTATACCCTTTTGGTGTGTTCTTTCTTGGGGTGTGTGGAGGTATTTCTCCTGTTCCCAGCTTTCCTCAGTTGCCTGAAGTTCTTGGCATAGGATTGAGAGCTCCTGAGTATTTCCCCACACACTTTGGAATGTTTATTAATATTCTGATCATTCAGTGCAAGTTTTGGTGGTCATATTTTCTGAGTGGTACAGCTTCTTATGTTACTAGGACAGACATTTGGAAGCAAAGTCCCTGATCTTCTATAAAGTATGATCCTGAGGCGTGGGATTGTTTTGTAGCTGTATCTATTTGGATTGGACTTCAAAGGTCAGCACATTGGTTGGCGGTGGTTTTCTCTAGTGCTCTTTCTCTGTTGGAAATTGAAAATTACTTGATGAGGAGTGAAAACTACATTTATCTTTGGGTTTAAGGATAAATGTCTATAGATGTCTGTATAAAGATTATTCTGGTTTAGTTAATTATCAGCTGTAGTGTTTCTTTCAATAACCATGATTTATCTAGCACTGATTTATTAGCTAGGTATCCAGTACAGAGCATCGGATTACACTTGCTGTTGCCTTTTAGTACCATTAAAATATTTCTATGGGTGCTATCATACAGGTCAGCTCTAGCTCAAGGGCTTCTGGGCTCGGTTTCTGATGTATGGTGTATCTTTAGCAATATGGATTTATATTCCACTTCTTGGGAGCAACCAAAGAAACATGCAACAGGCTGTACATTTTGAGATTTTCTTAAGACACCTAAGGCAAATAACTTAAAAGGGGATTCTCATTCTGATAATAGGAGTTTGGGTATGTGCTCTTTGGCTCTTGGACTAAGTACCATCAACCAATGTGAGAAATGTTTATTAAAACTATATATGCATAATTATATACTGAATTATATTCATTATAGATATTTTAAGTAAATAACTAATAGTATTTGGGGAGGGACTTTTAACTCACTTGCTTTATCTTACAATCCTTCATTCAGTACTTGCTGCCACTCATCATCTCTTTTCTCACTCATTCCTCGTTTCCTCTTTGGAATCACTTGTATCCTCTATTTTCTTTTGATCTTCCTCCCACCTTTTGTATTTACTCTTCATCCCTCTCCACAAGAAGTTTCCAATCATCATGTATTCTTTAAAATTAGTTATCATAATATCGCTGTAGAACAAAAGTAAAACCAATGCAACTGCACCTTATTAATTAACTTTATGGAATAATGTGTATTTTATTTAATTTTGCTCTAATACTCTGATTTTGAGAAAAATGATACTTACTTTTTAGTTTTTTTTCTAAATTTATAAGGCTTGTTAACAATAGATGCAATTTACTTACATAGTCATTTATGGAGGAAGACACTAAGAATTTTATATAGTGTAATGTTTTCTCTACATAGCAGAGCATTTACACATTTGAATACACAGCAGCAGTTAAAAATGAATCCAAAAGACATGCCCAGACTAAGGCCAGAGGGTACAATAATTCCAGTATGGAGTTGAGGAACTATGGGTAGTTTATAGTTTATAGTAGTATTAGTCAGTTTTTTTAAAAGGTGTGTGACATAGTAGATAGAATACCTTACACTGATGAAATTTTAGATTTAATTATTATAAAATATGCCCTGTTTGAGAATTATAAGTAAAAAAAGTGGAGTAAGTAAAGAATTAAGCCATATAGAAAGTTGAAAGTGAAAGAGTAGGGGATCTCTTCAATAAAAGTTATAGGAACTCTGTCCAGGAGCTCTGATATCATTTAAATCAAATACTGAAAAGATAACACACCAGTATAGTGCATTTTAATGGATAACATAGAAGAAGACAAATGAAATATATCAATCCAGTAAGAATTAGAAAAACATCTGAATAGTAAATTAGTTGATAGTATTATTTTAACTGATCTTGTAAATAACATTCAGGGTAAAACTTCAAAATATATTTTGGAAATACTGTTTTTGTTCAATGCCACATTTTGAACAGAAACTGTCAACAGTGTTATTTCGTGTGACAATTGCTTAAATTTTAGTTACAACTCCAATAAGATGACAGTTTAGATTTGTCAATTGGTCAAAGAAAGTAGTAAGGTCCTCGGAGCCCCATGAGATTCATTTAAATCAAAAAATTAGATGGATAAAATTATGGCTTAATGTTATTAATTTACCATTGAGACAGAAGTAGGCAAGGCTAAAGTTTGTTAGATGTGCTGTTTCTATCCTGTTTTTCCTGCTCTGAGACTGAGGCAAATTAGTAAATGTTTAATAGAATACCATCCCAAAGAAATTGTGCCCATTGTCTTGCTCATCAAGAACATTTTGATTTGATAATGTAGAGGTTCTGTCCACATACCAGAAACTAAACAAGCTCAAAAAGGAATTGTCATTATATCTCAACATAGAAGCTGGAAAGATATTATCAAATATTCAATCAAATTACTTGTTCAGAGTAATTTTGATATTTTAAGAAGACTCATATGAAATAAAGCTGCCTGATTGAAGGTCAAATGTCTAATCTATTACAGGATTTTTTTTCTTTTTAACAGTTTTACTGACCAGGAATAGCTCACAAATCTGGTGGGAGAAGAATAGTTTTGAAAAAAAATATTAAGAAGAGAAGATATCATTTCTATTCTTCATTTCCTCTGAAAGAAATAGATTTATATTTTAACTAATTAGTTCATTGTGTGAGTGGACATGCTGAATACAAGTTAACTGCTATTTAAACTGGAGTAGATGAGTCAATATTTTTGGAATTATGTCATTTAGGTTTCAGAAGTAGAGGCTATTTATATTGATGTCTTCAAATCAGTAAATCTAAGCTCTGCTCTTGGTTTTCACATCATATGAAATGAAAGTTCTGAAGCTTGGAGGAGTTTAAAAGGCCTTTAAAAACTTATGAGGTGGGTGCTGGGAGCCTGTGAATATTCTTAGTTTACTAAGCCAGATTCTGGCTACAGTGTTCTAACATCACTACTAATTTTTTCCTGTTCACAATTTAGCATTAGTATGACAAATGGTTCATACTAATTAATTGTTAAAATTTCCATGTGATTTCTTTTAATGTGTTAACCCATGGACCATATTAAGGAGAAAAGTCTACCAAGCAATCTATAATCCTTTGAAATGCTAAATATTAAATGTTAACATATTTTAGTCAAAAAACAGCAAAAATAGTTTCTTATGAAATTACTGCAGCTCTTATGTAAGCATACTGAGTAACTTTAGATATATTAATCACTTCATAATGATTAGTGACACTAATAACGAACAAGAGTATGCATTACATGAAGAAAATGATGAATATATACTTTTAATAAATACTCTAGTGTATACTTAAATTGAAAAATATTTTTGTTTCATTTGTATTTATTTTTGTTCTTTCTATATAGATTTTACTTTTTCTTCTTATTGAAAGTAGATATTTCTGCCACATAGGGTATCCTGTTTATGGTTCCCCCTTTTCTATACCTCTCATTTCACCTTTCTCTCATTATAAAACATACAGGTTCCTAAGGGAATGTAATAAATATGATATGATAATGTAATACAAGCCAATACATCAGAATTGGACAAAACAAGCAAAAAGGAAGGAAAATAGCCCCAAGACAAGGCACACATATCAGACATCACTTCTTCACATACTTAGGAATCTCATAAAAACAATAAAATGGAAGTGATAGTATATATGTTAAAAACCTCTTGCATAGCCATAGAGGCCCCAGGAATGCTGCTTAAGTCTCTGTGAGTTCATATGAGCTTTGCTTGTGTCTCTTTAGAGAATCTCATTTTCCTGGAATACTTCTTTTCCTTCGGTTCTTACACTCTTTCTTCCTCCATGAGGCTTCCTGAATCCCAAGGAGAGTGATTTGATGGAGATAACCTATTTAGGGCTGAGTATTCCAAAGTCTTTCCCTCTTTAACTATTGTCTTTCTATGTTTCTCTGGATTTTTTCCCATCTGCTGCAGGGTGAAATATCTGTAATGATAGCCAAGAAAGGCACTGTTCTATGAGTAAAGCTGAAAGTCATCAGGAGTCATTTTACTCAAAATCATAGAAAATGGATTAGTGTGTGGGAGGAAAGGGTCATTAGTTAGAAAAGACAATGTTCCAAATAAATAATTCCATTTCTTCTTGCCTCATGACTGCAACATCACACTAGTTGTAATCCATTCTGTCCAAAACTTTGCGTAGGAAATTTTGTGCTCAATACATTTTCATGGTTTCATTTATTTTTCTAGATTTTCTTAATTTTAACATTTAGCTTTGTGTTTTCTAGTCATGCAAAATAATCATGAAAAAGGTGCCATCTGTAAAGGAGGTAAGAGGTAATATGAGAATGAATTCTTATTTATAAACTAACAAAGCCAAGACCTCAATAAATAATCAAAGCTGTATTCGTGTTCAACATCTTAGAGGTTAGATAGATTGTGGTCCACTAAAAGAGTAAGATCTTTGAATACTATATTAATCTATCATAGGTATCAAATCAAGTAGAGGTTAAAATTAAGAGATTAAGGCAGGAATGTTAGCCACTTTACACTTAATGTTTAAGACTGTTCTTGTCCAAACAATAACTTAATTGTTTGAACATTAAACATGTATTTAAAAATAATAGCCTCAGCAAAAATATATTAAACTTCATTTTATCATGATAAGCTTAAAATTTCAATAAATTTTTAAATAAATTGTAAATACTGACAGTTTGATGAAAATGTTCAAATGACAAATACAATTTGGGTCTATTTTGTATAATAGTTCAAATATCTATCCTTAATATTGACTACTTGAGTTACAGATTGGGTATATAACCACAAATATATACATTATCATGATACATTAGATAAATACCATAATTTACATTGTACCTCTGTATGTTTAACAATCAAGATAATTTTAAGATAATTTAGTAGAGTAATCATAGGATACTATATTAGAAGTATTATAGTTGAAATAAGAAATTTATTTGTTCTTAAAAGGAGAGATAAAAAGAGCGGGTTGGAAATTCAATAGAAGAACTAGCAGTGTGAACCAGCTTTAATGTTTAAGAGGTAGATCTATACCACATTGTACAAAACAATGAACAATGAATTTTGAAAATGATACCTCTCATCCACCGTTGTCCTATTCTGTGTTGAGATATAGATGAGCCCTCTCTAAAAGAAAGTGTTAAACCTTCATCCTAACTGGATATGTGTTTAGACTAGAGAGGCTGGGAGGACAAAAGAATGAGAGAGAGAAAGAGAAACTCTTTCAGCAATGTATTATATTTCTAAAGATACATTTTTAAAGGGCTGGTTTTGTACAATCTCTTTCAGTGAATCACAAAATAGAATCACCACTATGAAGGAATCCATTGGTGAACAGCCCCTGAAATATCATGACTCATTATGTGTTCAAAAAGATCATTGCTAGATACATGTGTTTACAGTTTGTTCAAATACTCAAAATCTGTGGGATGGTATGTAAACGATTTGGCTAACATAATAAAATAGGAATTTAAAAGAATGAGAATCAGAACATAGCCTGGACTACAAAGACTGACCTCTTGACTCTTAGACAAAATGTGTCAGATGATTAGGGCAACAATGTTGCATGCAGTTGCTATGTAGATAATTCAGTTGATTATTCTGGCATTCAAATAAAGAAAAAAATTAAAAATATCATTGTTTAGTACACACATTTCATTGATAATAACTGACATTGTGTTTGTTCCATAAGTGGAGTACATTTTTCTTTCTCATGAAACCATAAAAATTAATATTTTTCTCTAGTTCTTTTCTCTGTAATAAATACTACTACTATTACTGCTGCTGCTGCTACTGCTGCTGCTGCTGCTACTACTACTACCACTATACTACTGCTACTAGTTATATGTTAAATCTTTTCTTTCACTTTTTTTTTTTTTTTTTTTTTTGGTTTTTTGAGACAGGGTTTCTCTGTATAGCCTTGGCTGTCCTGGAACTCACTTTGTAGATCAAGCTGGACTCGAACTCAGAAATCCACCTGCCTCTGCCTCCCTAGTGCTGGGATTAAA
Source organism: Rhynchomys soricoides (assembly GCA_019843965.1). Taxonomy (NCBI): domain Eukaryota; kingdom Metazoa; phylum Chordata; class Mammalia; order Rodentia; family Muridae; genus Rhynchomys; species Rhynchomys soricoides. Next base: position 32,137,344 of record JADRCH010000004.1, on the reverse strand, counting down.
GTCATGTTCCACCACTGCCCAGCATGTAGCAAATCTTTAATTTTATTATATCCTACTTCCTCTTAGTGTGTTATCATCTTGATATTTTCCCCCAAAATCAATTTAGACAAATTTATTGCATTAAATATAGGATTTCATGGTTAAATATTTAGCAATGTTAACAAATTTTTAATTTGTTGTATGTACTATCCTCGGCAGGGAATATCAACTGATGCCTCTTTCCTCCAGCATCCTGTTTAGCACCTACCAGTACTGTGAATTCTAGACAAAAGGAGGAAACTTTCAATTAAGTTTGTGCTTGATTTGTGTGTTGATTCTAATGTGTGTGTTATCATACCCAATAATGTATGACTGTCCAAGTCTGATATATGACTGAGAAAGTTGGCAACACCCTTGATTTGGCAGCTTCTGGGGAATTACAGATGAACAACTCAGATATAACCTGCACCTGTCATTAGGAGCTTTGTAAACTTTCTGATAAAATCTATGTCTCACATGCTTCAAAGGGTAACTTACTACAGATTGTATATTAAATGGACATATAGTACAAATGGTTATGTTCATATGCTTGAACCAGCATTGCTTTTAGCCTTTTCAAGAGAAGCTTTCTTTTTGAAGTAGATGTGAAACTCTTAAATGGTCAAATTGCCAATAACAACTGACAGATCAATACTATCCCCTAAGAGACATATGTAGATTACCTTCTCCAAGGTCCAATGCAGAAGAATGGGCAATAGAATAAAGATACGAATTGTTAACTTCTAGATTTAATATAGCTGACACAATTGTTAACAAACAGCAACTACACATAACATTAGTATGAGATACAAAAATAAGAGAAATAAGACACCAGAAAAAGAGAAAGACAAGTTAAGGAGTGTCTAGCAAGTGTTGGAGGGGTGCAAGAGGTGATAGTGATGAATGTGTATACAATATATTGCACAAAATCTCAAACTGCCAATACTTAAATTTAAAATGCTTGAAAGAATTAACAAGTAAATTAAAAATAATTGAAAAAATAACTGGTCAATTTCTACAAAGATTGATTCAGCATAGGAGCTTATGAGGAAAGGAAAGAAATATTCATATGGACTGGTCAGTTTATTATTATCTGATAATAAACTGACCAATAAACATATTGGTCAGACTGATTAGAGACATCACACCATACTTTTATTTACTAGACTGACTACATGTCTGCTCATTGGCAGTTGAATTACAACATTGTATAAGGAAAAGACCTCAGAAAAAGTATGAGAACTTCTTAAGTTTTATGCAGAGCAAGAAGTAGAATTGTTCATTGTTTTGTAATCTTAGAATTTAAGAGGATAGATTCTAAGGACTAAAAGCTAATAATTTTGTGTACAATGATTCCTAAGTAATAAAAATATTTTTATTTATAATATGCAAAGGCAAATGAAAACAATAAGACATCTCAAACCAATTTAGTTTCTAATTGTATGTACTATATAGTTGATAATTAATGAAGGCTCTTAAATGCAGGGAAAATTCCTTCAAGAAATCAATATAATAATTTGCTTTGTAGTATAGAGTACACCACACCTACTGAGTAACTTTCCTGTTACTTCTGCAGGATAAATCAATAGAATATTTTAGGCTATTAATGTGGCCTTAACGATAAAAAGTATTAAAATGAGATATGGTGGAAAAGCAAGTAGGAGAAGGGGAGTAAAATTATTGTCAATATTTATTTAATATTTAAATAATTATTTAATATTGTGTGACTTATATTTAATATTAATATCATAAAATGATTCTAATGCTATACAATGATCCAAACTACCACTTGAAGCATCTACCCTTTGTTTTTCCTACTTTTTAAGCTGCATATATTTTGTGGACTGCATCATGGGTATTTTGAGCTTTTGGACTCAATCCTCTTATCAAAAAGTACTTACCATATGTGTTCTTTTTGTGTCTGGCTTACTTAACTCAGGATGATATTTTTCAGTTCCACTCATTTTCCTGGAAATTTCATGAACTCATTGTTTTTATTGGCTGAATAGTATTCCATTGTGTAAATGTACCACAATTTCTGTATCCATCTTCTGTTGAGGGACAACTGGGTTGTTTTCAGCTTCTAGCTATTATAAATAAGGCTGCTATAAACATAGTGGAGTATGTGTCCTTGTTATATGCTGGAGCATCTTTTGTATATATGCCCAACATATATGTATATCTGGATCTTCAGGTAAAACTATTTCCAGTTTTGGGAGGAACTGCCAGATTGATTTCCAAAGTGGTTTTGCCAGCTTGCAGTCTCACAAGCAATGGAGGAATGTTTCTCTTTCTCCACCTCCTCACCAGCATCTTCTCTTGCCTGAGTTTTTGATCTTAGCCATTCTGACTGGTATGAGGCGGAATCTCAGAGATGTTTTGATTTTTCAGTTCCTTGATGACTAAGGATATTGAATATATCTTTAAGTGCTTTTCAGCCATTTGAGATTCCTCAGTTGAGAAATCTTTGTTTAGCTCTGTACCCCATTTTTAATAGGGTTATTTTTTTCCTCTGGGATGTAACATCTTGAGTTCATTGTATATTTTGGATAATAGCCCTCTATCAGATGTAGGGTTGGTACAATCTTTTCCCAATCTGTGAGTGATTGTTTTGTCCTATTGACAGTGTCCTTTGCCTTATAGAAGCATTTCAATTTTATGAGGTCCCATTTGTCAGTTGTAGATTTTAGAGAGTGAGCAGGTGTTCTATTCAGGAAATTTTCCCCTGTGCCAGTGTGTTTGAGGTTCTTTCCAACTTTCTCTCTAGTACATTCACTGTGTATCTGGTTTTAAGTGGAGGTCCTTGATCCACTTGAGCTTTGTTCAATGAGATAAGAATGGATCAATTTGCATTCTTCTACATGGTGAATCCAGTTGAACCATCACCATTTGTTGATAATGCTGTCTTTTATCCACTGGATGGCTTTAGCTCATTTGTCAAAGATCAAGTGACAATAGGTGTATGTGTTAACTTCTTGGTCTTCAGTTCTATTCCATTGATATACCTGACTGTGTCTGTACCAATATAATGTGTTTTTTTTTAAATCACTATTCTTCTGTAAAACGGCTTGAGGTCAGATTTATACCAGACTTCCCAACAGAGACTTTGAAGCCCAGAAGATCTTGGGAATGTTTTCAATCAAATCCTATTAAAAAATTTCTGATGCTAACCAATATTTTCCATATCCATTAGGGAAAATATTTTACTTATAATTCCAAATGGCTGATGTACTTTTTAAAAAATTATCTTTCCTATATACCAATTTATTGTAGTGAACATACTTTTAGGTTAAATATGACAATATTTTCTGTAAAAACTCATCCTAAATTTGGAATGTTCTATTGACTTCATGTCAAGCTGTTCTATTTTTTGTACCTAATAGCATGTGTAACAAAGATTCTGCTGAGCATTCTCATGGACTGCTTCTTTACAAATCCTATTTTCTTTTGCTGAAATATAGCTTCTAACATAAAACAAATTAGTTTCAACAAAAATTATTAGTCACAATTTTTAAATATCTTATTCATCAAAATTTGTTTTAATCATGGAAGATTTCTTCTGTCTACCTACATTTGCATATTTTTGTGATATAAAACTTTTACTACAGGAACAAAGTTGTAACCTCTCTTTATGTAATTAGATATATAATGTATTTCTTCCCCATTATAATATGCCTCACGAGAATAATGAGTATTATCCAATTCACTAGAGTATACTTAGTGCTTAGTAAATTATATTTTAATGTAATATTCCCTTAGTATCACTATCAGCTTTTTAATAATTATAATTCTTTGTTCTTTGTTTAAAAGAATAATCTCTGCTGGTTGCTCTTCTCATACTTTCTGTTTTACATACACACATACATACACACATATACCATACAAAATCCATAAATATATAATGAAAACTAGCTGTCTGAAATGTACATAAGTTCCTCAAATAAGTCAACTGTAAATTTGTGTGATTATAAATTGCCAGACTTTCCAAAAATGAAAGAATTTTTTAATGCAATCAATCATGAAAGAGGATAACATAGACTGTGAAATAAATTAGGGCTCTTGAAGTGATTCTCAGTTGAGTTCGTAGTTTCCTTTGTAAGCCAGTGAAGTAATGAATCTTTGAATGGGAAGTTAAGAATATAAATGCTATTGCATCTGACTTGTTATTCTTTTGTTTATTCATATAAACAATGATTATCACCTGAACTTATTTTGTATTAGTAGTTATATAAAAGTAATAAAACCAGAAAAAATAAGAAATTCATTTAGGGAATGTATTATATTTTTAAAATTTGATGTATATCTTCCAAAAGCATATGTTTTTAACTTCTCCAGTACTGAAGCACACCACATACATATTTCAGTGATTGGCCACTCTTTTATAGCAATGCATATAGCACATCACTCATAATACTTAGCAACCAAAGACTATGAAAGAATGGAGAAATTAGATGAGCAATGTAAACAATGATTTTTATATGAATTTTGAGATTGAAATCTGGTTAGTGAAAAAAAATTATCTATTATACAGCTACTCATGTATTAATTTGGAATCTAAAAAGGCCAATTGATGATAGAGTGGGCACAATCCAGTGTCTGAAATGAATCATAATTGCATAATATATGAAGGAATACAGCTATCAACTCAGTTCTTCACGATAATTGGTGAATATTATTTGAGACGTTTACTTACATTTCTATTGATATCATAAGACACCATGACTGAAGCAACTGCATGAAAGAAAAAGATGAATGGCTTGTTGCTCTGTTTGTTTCAGAGAATGAATCCATGACCATCAAGGAGCATAACAGCAGTTAAGGTTGGCATGGCATGTTGCTGGAGCAGGAGATGAGATTTTCATGCTGATCCATACAAGTTAGGCAGGAAAAAAAAAGAAAGAAAGAGAGAAAGAATGAAAGAAATAAGGAATGAAAGAAAGAAAGAAAGAAAGAAAGAAAGAAAGAAAGAAAGAAAGAAGGAAAGAAAGAAGGAAAGAATCGAAGGACTTGGAATAGGGTAGATTTTTTTTTTAACCTCACAACCTGAGCCCAGTGGCCCATGTATTCCAATAGAGCCGCACATCCTTAATTTTTTTCCAAACAGTTCTAGTAGCTAGGATCCAAGAATTCAAATGTATGAGCCTATAGGGACCAATGTCATGCAAACCATTACATGAGTCTATTAAGACCATTAGAGCTAAGTTTTTAAAACTATATCATTGTAAGACTTCAACATTTCTGCTTTTAGTCATCAACTGGAGATGGACTATGTTACCATATTGGTATCCTAGGACTCATAGGGCATAAGCTTCCAAGTAAAGTTTGTAATGACCAAATGGCATTTTCAGGGTGAATAAAATTTCATTTCCCTTAGAAACCTTACTTGGTAGGAAAGATCAAGTGCAAGATTCAGAAAATTGTATTCTATGTAGTGAAAAAGACTAAAGGAAAGCAATACTGCAAACTAGGGAGAGCTCTACCAAGCACTCAAAGCAGTGAAGTCTTAAATTGTACAAATGCAGTAGTTTCCATTCACCTTGCCAACACTTGGAAAGATTGGTAGCTTACAGTCCTTTCTCAGGGTTTACTACAAATAAAGTCCAACATCAACAATTATAACAATTAATATACTGTCATTCATGCTTATAGTAACAGAAGATGGAAACAACTGCACCAATGATAAAAAGCTCCAGAGATATTTTCTGTCCAAAGAGACCAAGGAGATACAATTCAGTTAAGTGAAATATTTTTGATGTATATTGTAATATATGGAGTCATTTATTTTTTTCCTCACATTTTCAGAACCTTTAACCAACAAAAACAATTCCTCTGTTAAAAAACAAAAGTTTACTATTTATACAATGGCAATTATTTATATTCAAAGACATCAAGAAATATAATTCTATCACTAAAAGGATATAATTCAATTCAAAGCTATAGATCAGGAATTGTTGAGTGACTGTGGTAGTTTGAGTGTGTTCCCCATAGGCACATGTGTTTGAATTCCTAGTATATAGGGGTGGCATTAAGATATATGGCCTTGCTGGAGCAGGAGTGATTTTGTTTAGAGAACTGTGTCACCATGGAGACAAGATTTAAGATCATGTATACTCAAGTAATTCCAACTGTGGCATTTAGTGCCCTTCTGCTGCCTGTAGATCAAGATGTAGAACTCTCAGCTCTTTCTTAAGTATCATATTTGCCTGGATACTGCAATGCTTCCCACCATGATGATAATGGACTAAACCTCTGAAATGTAAGCCAGCTCCAATGAATTTTTTTTTCTTTAAAATACTTGCCTTGGTCATGGTGTCTCTTTACAACAATATAATTTTAACTAAGAAAGTTGTCTCTGTATTGAGGATTTTACAATTCTTGCAGATGTTGAGCACTTACATTGGAGTGCTTACAACTGCTTGTAATTGGTGTTTCTGGAAATCCTGTTTTGTTTTTTTTTTTCAAGCAGAAATGTGGACATACACATCTCCAGATAGACATACATGTGAATAAAACTCCATCTTAATATAAACTACATGTAAGTGGTACTAGAAAGCAAACAGTTAGAGGAGCCAATCTTGGGATGGCTACAATTGGTACTAGCTATATTCTCTCTCAATCTACTTTTATTTTTTAATGAAAACTATATATACTTAACTTATATAGGAAAATGCCAGCCCCATTCATAAATAAGTCATTTCAATTTGTTTGCCTTTCCTTGATGACAGTAGAGATTTGCTATCTATATAGATTGTTGCGGGAAATATTTGAAAAGAAAGAATATTGCAGCATGTTCCTGTGCTACTCCCTGCTTCTCCCATCCTGGTAAGCTGGCCAGCCATGCACTGGCAAGCAATGGCTGTCCTGCTTTTACTTTGTGGAGCTCTGACTCAGAGCTCCATGATCTCTTCACCAAGCTCACCATGTTCCCACTGGCAAGTCCCTACCACACCAGCTCCATGCTTCAATACCCCCATGGCCTTAGTGGTGCACATCAGGCAAACTCGCACTTTGTCACTGTACCTTTCTCTCTGGAACCCAGACAAGCTGCGGTCTGAAGGAAAACACAACACAAAATTAGCTCAGAAACAATAGTAACTCAATCTCTGGGAGCAACAACTAAAACCTAATAGTGTAAACCTTATCAAAGTCTGATTCCTTGGTTGTGAATCCTTGAGGATCTGCCATACCAGGAGACTCTAGTAGCTACATCTTACCTACATGCTGTCTCCATTCCAAAATGACCCTCTCTCTCTCTTGCTCCTCTCTTCTCTTCTCTGACCCAGAAGTCCCCCTTATGAGCCCAGAGATTGGCTCTTTTATTCATTAAGGGATTCAAAAGAAGTCACAGATATTACTCACTCCTTGTCTGAAGCCCCTCACAGGAGAGCAGAATTAAAATACAAAAAAACCCCAGGGCTATCCACACCAGTAGATTATGGTTATCATCCTTTGATTGCATAAAAACTTTATTGAAGCCGGGCAGTGGTGATGCATGCCTTTAATGCATGTCACTTGGGAGACAGAGACATGCAGATTTCTGAGTTCGAGGCCAGCCTGATCTACAAAGTGAGTTCCAGGACAGCCAGGGCTATAGAGAGAAACCCTGTCTTGAAAAAAAAAAACAAAACAAAACAAAAAAACACCTTTATTGAATTTCAATTATTAGATAGAATAAGTAATTTTTTTGTTTTTTATGTTTTTCCATGGAATACTTTTCTTTTTTGTGATGCTGCTCTTTCTTTTTGTTTCCTAATTGGCATTGCATTTTATGAATCTCCCACATAAAGTTTTTAAATCAATTTGTTCTTCCATTTCTGGTTGTGTTCTTAATAGCTAGTGAATATGCTTATTTTTAATAGAAATAATTATAGATTTTAAGTATGCAGAAATCATTTTCCTTTCAATTATAACCTAAACAACAACCAAAAAAAAAAAATAACCCAAGAGTCTGCCTTGGTTAGTAGAAACACAATTATTTAACCATTTCACTTAGTGATTCAATTACAAAACATTGATCAAATCCTAAAATATAACAATCACTACTTTTAAAAATTTGACAGAAATAGAAGGACAACCCAGGTTAGATTATCAAGTCCTTTTAATATAACTAGAAAGAATAACAGAAAATATAAGGTAATATTTATGCAGACTATTTTGGTAGTTTCATGGAAGTAATATTATAATATTATAAAAATTATAAAATTATAATAAGGATATTATAATATCCTAAGACAACATGAAAAAGTTGGTTTCTTCTAATTTATGAACCAGGAGTAGGAGATAAACCTCAGATTGTCAGGCTTAGTAGGATGTACCTTTATCCACGGAGCCATCCAGTATCTGTTTAAAGAACAGTAATGGAAAAAGAAAAGAAAAGAAACTTATTTTAATGAGTGATATAACATTTCAAGATGTCAAAAATCAGCTGTTCAGTAAATATATCTTTTTAATATTATTTATTTATTATTATATATGAGTACACTATAGTTGTCTTCAGATATACACCAGAAGAGTACATCATATCCCGTTACAGATGGTTGTAAGCTCCCATGTGGTTGTTGCGAATTGAATTCAAGACCTCTGGAAGAGCAGTCAGTGCTCCTAACTGCTGAGCTATCTCTCCAGCCCAGTAAGTATATCTTAATGGCATACATTATACTCTACTGTTGTAGGTTAGAATGAACTGATAGGCTCACATACTGGAAAATTTGGTTCCCAGTTGATGAACTGTTAATGAAGCATCAGAAAGTGTTAATTATTTATCAAGAAGATATGTCACTTCATATATGTTTGGGGATTACTAAGTACACACTAGGCAAAAACTCATGTCTCTCCACCTCCTTTCTCATAGGTTCTGATCTTCTGTCATGCCTGCCTTTCTACTAGCGCTTTCCATATCATGATGGTCATAGGTTAAGCCTCTGGGTTCTGGCTGTGTAAAGAAAGGAACCTGTGTAAAAGATTGTTTAATATTCCTCTTTACTTAATGAAAGGCTGTGAGGCCAGGGTTGTTGCAGGGGAATTCTGCATGGCCTTCAAAGAGGTTTGCCTGGAGCTGTGAATGGGAAAGTTGAACTACCTTGGAGACCAAAAGGTGTTGGAGATACCCGAGTCCTGAGATCCATTCCAAGAAGACCTGCAGACAAGGCATAGAACAATCCCAAAAAGGAGAAGTATGCTGCAGTAAAAAATGTTGGAATGAGCTGGATTATCTGATGAGCCATGTAATATGCCTTTTACATTGTGTATACCACCACCGTTCTGGAACTTTTCCTGCTTTGAATTGGTCATACTTTTGTACAGTGTTTCTGTTTTATGATTCTTCTTCCCCAACTCCATTTGGAATGATAATATATATGCTATGTCATTGTATGTTGGAACTATGCAATATACCTTTTGATTTTATAGGGATTATATTTAAGGGATTATTTTTTGTTTCTGAAAACTCTCTGGGTTTATAATCTGTACTGAAACTGTATAAGGTTTTAGAGACCTTTGAGGTTGGGATAAATGCATTTTTTTTCATTATGATATGGCTAGATAAGGGGGCTAGGGAGTGGTATGTCATGGTTTTAATGATCATAGCCCCATGGTAGTATGTTTGAATGGTTAGTATCCTTGTTAAAGAGTTATGCCACTAAGGTCAGGTTTTGCAGTTTCAAAAGCACATGCTGGGACCTAGTTTCAGCTTTTCTTTACCTTCTTCATGGGGAATGTAATTTTTAAGTTACAGTTTTATGCTTAGTCTGTCCTGCTATCTGCTCTTCTCCCTACCATGATGAGCATGGATTAACCCTCTGAAACTGTAAGTAAGCATATAATTTAATGCTTTCCTTTATAAGTGATAATATGCCTAGAAAGAAGTACAGATGGCCATTGTATCATAAGAACAGAATAGTATTATACTTATGTAGCTTAAAATTCAATATTCCTCATCTATTTTTGATACTAAAATACAATCAGATCATTTTTTCTTTCCCTTTCCTACTTCTAACCCTCCCTGTTCCTTTCCCCTTTTTATTTGCAAATTCCATTTTAAATACATGAGAAACAATGGTACTAAAGAGCTTTTAAGCTAATGCTTGTATCTAAAGGGAAAACAATAAAAGAGAAGAAAGAAAGAAAAAGTGAGTCAGGAAGGTGAAAATAGTTAATGGATCTAAATCAAAATCATTTCATTGAGAGATATTTCAGTATGAGAACAGATTTTTGAGAACAGAATTAGACTTAGTTTCTACAGCATGGGAAAGTAGAAAGTTAGAATCCACTAAAGGTGTACAGATGTGTTGATGAAAAATGTCTAGATATAAACATTAAAGGTAAGGGAAGATTTTGTTTCATCTAAGATTTTTTATTGTGACACCATCCACGGTCATTGACTCTGATAGAATGAGATGAGGAACTTGTCCAGTTGAGGATGATGAGATAAAATTATTAGTAGACTTAGTTTGAATACCACAGAGATGATCATAGATGAAACTAGAAAAAAAGATTCAAAATCTGATTGTGTGATTGAAAAATATTTAATTTAAAAGGAATAACCTATATTATTTAGTGAGTCTCCTGAATTCTGTTAAGCAATTCAATAGGAGGATTGGTTTTCTTGTTTTGTTTTGTTTGGTTTGGTTTTTTGCCCAGTGCTAGAGTTGTTCTTCACTGGTTTATGGCTCTAGGAAAGAGCAATGCTCTTGGCATTATCAACCAAATGGTGTATTTCAGTTAACACACATACACTGCTGTATATTTTTTTACTACTTTCTCAAAATACTTAGTGTTATTTACCATTTTTCCCTTCTTTTCTTGAGGTATATGCCATCTTAACCTTTCTTCAGTTAAAGTCCACCCTTCTTTTTTTGCCATTTTACATTTAATGTCAGTCAGAATGCTTTATGTCAGTAAGCCAAAGAAAATGGGATATAATCACCAGAATGTTTGGAAGAATTGGGGATGAAGAAGAATAACTATATGAAAAAACATTCTTTAGGTAGCCCAGATTGGAATACATATATTGAATCTATTATCTAATTCTACAAATACTGGAATTATTATTATTGAGACCACCATACTGTATAACAACTCTCTAAAACACAAAAAATTTCAGTGAGACAAGTTTAATAACTTTTTTACTTTTTTTTACAAAGTTCATTTTAAGGAATAAATAATAAAAGGAGCATAATGGTTTTTCAGTATTTGATAGAAAATATATGTTCTGTACACTATGATATACTAGAAGGAAAGGTAGCTGTTTGTATGACATACTAAGCCTTGTTCATTACAAATAAGGAATTAGGAATGTAAAATTACATGTACTAAATAGAAAGAAAAAGTATTCTGATATTCAAGTGCCCAGGTATATTTACAGATTACAGAATTAATTTAATGTATAGTTATACATTATAATACTATTTTGTAATCTCTTTAAATTATATTTTTAGATAATTTTATAAAGATAATTTTATAAAAATCCATAAACCTTTATGTCATAATTTTAAAGCATAAATATAACAATATAGTTCACAAACTTAAAAAGACAATATAGCTTTTTGACATTCATAAAATTGCCTTAAAATATTTTGTAGAATGGAATATACAGGAAAGATTTTGATGGAATCCTTATAAGTCACTTAAAGACAACTCACAGAATCTCCATTCCAATATACTTGGGGAATACTCCTATATTGAAATTGTCAATTTCAGTTTGCATTCATGTTGCTTGACTAATGCATTCACAAAATTTGTTTGGGGTTGCTTTGCACCCAGACAATTTCTCTTGGAGCTCTTCATTCAAATCGCTGTGGGAATTATATTTAACCTGTCAAAATATTATTGCAGCCTAGTGAATTACATTTGCACTTCTCAATTACTTTGTCTCCTAAACTCATTTCTGCACTGAATTAGGCCTCTGTAAAAACAACACAGAGAATATTGTCAACTTAAGCCTAAATATTCCTACATAATTTTGTTAAAATGGTGTAATCATATTCAGACAATCACCTTTTAGTAGTCCCCAAACTTGGCTACATGATTGGATACTTTCTCTATGACCTACCAACTATCCAATTATTCAGTTTCCCCTGTTGCTCCAATTGAATTTGTGCTCTGACTTCCAGAGCAATTTTCACAATTGTTAAAAGACCTTATAAGTAGAAATAGATAGTACTTTTTTTTTTAAAAATGAACTGATAATTTTCTAATGAGTTCTCTTCTCAAGATATCTGCTAATTTGTTTTGGGGTTTTATGGGTTATATATTTGGGCTTAATTTCTTTTGCTTAGTGTATTTTCAGCTGAGTGACCTCACTAGGGAAATTTAAAATACTACATATCCCATGAAATTACAACTATTCTGCTGAGTATCAAACAACAACATTCTCAGCTTATTGTTTGTCATCACTGTGCAAAATTTAGGACATAATAATCATTGAAATGACAGTACAATGACATAAAATTCATTCAAAATTTGGTGGGCTAGGCCAGATGCAGTGGTGCATGCCTGTAATCCATGCCTAGGGATGTAATAAAGTGGAAGCAGGAGTTGAAGGCTATCTTTGGTTTTATAGTGAGTTAATGATCATGTTGTGATATATATATCTCTGCCTGGGAATCAATAATACTTAGAAGAAGTGTATGCAATATTGAGGTATATCTTGCAAAACTTATGATATGTATTTAATAAAATGACATGATCCCAATTTCTCTTCATGTTCTCTAGGTAAAGGCAACTTGAAATATCACAAGGAAGAATATTACTTTAAATGATTCATAAAATATAGTCATAAAAAGTGAGTTTAAGTATAATTAACTTATAGTAGGGAAAAGTGACCTATTATATACTGCAAGCAAAACAAATAAAGTAGCTGGTAATAACCAGAATGTATCTCTCTTAAAATTATTATTGTGCTAGGTCTTATAAATACTCAAACATTATAAGCCATTGCCACTATTCTAAGGAACCTGCCAGAAACTTTTAAGACTATATTGCTACAGAAACCAGATACTCAAATTTTAAAACATAGAGAAATCAAGCTAGTGCTTAAAAGGAAGTTTGATCTCTCTTATGTTGCTAAACAGCCATATTAAACACTCTCCTCATTTAATATTATTATACTCAAGGGAGTGATTTCCCTTTCAACCATCATCTTAGAAGTTTATGTGTATAGTAGATCATAATTTACAAAAAGTGTCAGAACTTGTTAATATGTAGAGAATAAGAAGCAGCAGAATGCTCCATGCTAAGATGGATATCTCTGCTTCTTTGTCACATGTCTAAGGGTCATGGTGGCAATGAGGCTAAAGCCCTTGTAAAATCCAAAGGTGTAAATGGGCACAAGGAAATGATGTTTTCTAAAAAAAAAAAAAAACTTAAAAAATAATATATGCAGAGGTTTTTGAAAGGAATGGGGATATTTGGATTAGAACTCTAGCTATGGAGCAGGAAGGAAGCTATGGAGTAGAAAGCAGAAAGAAAGAAAAATAACACTAAGGATGCTTTAGAAACCTTAGGGCATAGTTTTAATATACTTCTATAGAGTTATAATTTATGGATTGCTGGTGCTGCCTCAAGAGCTATTTTCTATTTAATAAAATCTCTAGTGTAAGACAAAGTCTTCTCTTGGGTTGATTGCCTTGAAAATGCAAGTATATTGCAAATTCTACGTGAAGGGTAGATTATTGTTTCAATCATCATACGCTTTGGACACTGGATTTAGAGGATCTGAACTGTTATTGAAGCATCCTATGCAAGTATAATCTCTTAGTACCACCAGATGCTTCAGAAGCTAACAAAGGAAAGAAGGCATCAAATGTACTTAACTCCAAGCCTAAGAAACATAACAATGATTGAAGTAACAAAATATCCACAATCATGCATATCCAACAGTTTTCTAGTTGGATTTAATGGTAGTGAATTCATGACTGATCCTGTAAACTCATGTAATTGCCCAGTGGTTGAAGATCTAAAGGGAAATCTACTACTGCCAGTATCTTAAGTCAATATAATTGCTAACTGTATATTGAATAACTTACTGTCATAAAAGAATTTTCAATTTGTCACATACTGCTGGAAAGATCTACAACTCCTTAGACACAGAGAATTAGTAACTGTTTCTTGTCAAACCCAAGTTTATACATGCCTGCAACAGAATCCTATGCCTTAGATTCAGGTAAAAGTAGCAGAAGAGAAGATTAAAAGATTGAAAGTGCCAGAATCCCAGAATATCTACTGTTAGTGCATGGACTGATTTGACAAGAAAAATGCAAATATGAACTCTTAGTAATATTAATATGGTTGCCTGAACTATATAAGCCAGATAAAAACTCCTTTTAACATGCCAAAGTAAGAGGAAAAGATCTTCCCACTAATTGAAGAGCTATAATTTATCAATGGATGGTGAAGAACAAAATCTCTCTTTACTCCCTGAATAAGCTCCTGCCTGGGTTTGCCTAGGTTGTCCATTACTAACTGGTATGATCAGGATGTATTTAAATAGGAGCAAAATTAAATGGACTCATTAGGTCGTATATATGGATATTATATACACATGTAATAATTTTAAATTTGATTCTGAATTTTAAAGGTCTGGGGTGGTAAGATTTGACGTAGCAAGGGGAGAATGTAATGTATCACACATCATCACTTTTCTACTACACACAAAACTATGAACAAGAAAGGTTCAGGACCTTCATGTGCACAGGAATATTGAAACAGGGTGAGTAGATACTTTTCTGAGGAACTCCGATATTTTTTATTAGTTCATAAGTCATGTATCTGAAGCCAGGCTGAATCACAATAACAAGTCTAGCAAGATATGCTCATTTATGGAATAGTGATACTATCCTAGAGTGGAAAAGAGCTATTTCATTAGATTTATAGCCTATTCACTAGAGCATTCATGCCTGCTACTGTAAACCTAACCAACTATATGTTATTCTATGGTTATACATTTTAGAAGGAAACCTAACAATGTCAATATCCTAAGGAAGTATAATTTTTAGATTGCTCAAAAGATGTATCCTTACATTGACTGGTGAATTGAAATAACCAAAACAAATCAACTTCATTAAAAAACTGATCCTTGGATACCTAAATGATTCAAGTCTTATACCTAAGGCTCAGGGAACATTACAGAAGTAGAGTCAGAAAGATTTTAAGAGCCAATAATCAAGGCATCTGCTAAGATCTTGTCAAAATGACAGGAAACCTCTACCTCTGAAATCTCAATATTATGGCTATATAAATAAGATAAAAGTATGAAAGTAAAAAGCACATATTTACATGGCAACAAAAAAGAAGAAAAATTTCCAAATGTCCTGTCCGTATCTGAGGATATAAAGAACTATAGGCAAACAATAGCATCTGAGAGACAATAAATAAATAAATAAATAAATAAATAAATAAATAAAACTCTGCTGCTGGCCGAGACAACAAATCAGTTCCAGTGGTCATTCTTAAATACATATACATATATACATATAACCATTGTTAAAAATTCTATATATATATATATATATTACACAAAGAAGGGACTGGTAGACGAAAATGTTGACATTTCAAATTTCATTAAGTGAATGAAATTTCATGGATGAAATTACATGTATAAAAGTTGCAAAAGGATTTAATGAAAATATTGCTTTTAGAAGAGATCAATTCAAATAGATAATTATTGGAGTATAAGTGAATGATTGAACAAAGAATTTTAAATATTTGAACCATTGATCAGGGAACAATTGCATTTTTCACATAGTAACAATGTGTTTTGGATGATTTTATTTTACAGACACTTCAAACATAAGATATAAATATGTCACTTAAAAAACTTCAAAGGGAAGGCTTCTAAGATATAATCTTTGGAATGTCAGTAAATTTATCTCTAGAAATATATTTAAATTGTTTTCTCTCTTAGTACAATCCAAAAGTTTTTCAAATCTTTATTAAAAAGTAATTGCATTGAGAGATGCTGTACTCTTTCTTCAGAAGTTTTGAAAACCATAAATTATTCTCACAAAACAAATGTAGCATCGAAGTCAGTTTTGACTCAAACTCAGGTCTATGATGTTACAGATTTG
Organism: Rhynchomys soricoides; assembly: GCA_019843965.1. Classification (NCBI taxonomy): domain Eukaryota; kingdom Metazoa; phylum Chordata; class Mammalia; order Rodentia; family Muridae; genus Rhynchomys; species Rhynchomys soricoides. Next base: position 32,121,262 of record JADRCH010000004.1, on the reverse strand, counting down.
AAAAGAGTACTTTGAAACAAAATGCACTGAACACATTGCTTAAACTAAAGTACTTTAATTAAAAAATAGCCAGAGAAAGTACCATAATAAACTTATAATCAAATATATATTCATATATGTATATACATGTATACACACACATATATTACACACAAATATATATTATGTATATATTTAGTAATGGCAAACTTACAATTGGGGACTGATGTCTATGTGCAAGTGAGGGCTGGCACAATTTAAGGCTAGAGCCTGTGATTGAGCAGTGGATTCAAAAGCATACTTGAGAGTTTTAGAGATGGGAGAGATTGGGAGACAAGGGGAGGAGGAAGGAAGATAGAAGAAGAGAAAGATGACTCCACTTGGCTTTAAATAATCACAAGTAGCTATGTATATCTTAAAAGGGATGGGCAGGACAATTTGACTTACGTAGGTGGGCAGTTTATATCAATATCAGTTTGCTGAGTTCATTGTGTGGGCATTTTGTTGATTGAGAATTTACTGATATAAATCTGACTGATAAATTACAAGCCTCTAGAATTTTTATTTTACTGGCTTACTGAGATTTGTGACAACTAATCACAGGGGGCAGATAGCTGGGAATGTGAACAGGATCTGCCACAAAACAGCAAGTTTGGGTTGTCCTCACATGGAACCCTGGGGGCAGGGAAACCACATTAATAGAAATAAGTTTGCTCTAGCTAGCATGGGTGTATTTTGTATATTTTTATGCCACATAAACTTACATGTTTTATTGTGTGGATATGAAAATGCGCCCCCATAGATGCCTAACTTTCATATAATGATGGTTACATCTTAAGAAATAGAGCTTGGAAAAGATATTGGATCATAGTCTATAAGCTTATTCTTGTACAATTCTAATCATGTACAATTCTAATCATGCTTAAGAGAAAACCACTGGCTGAGGAAAGTGAAGCAGTGGTATTGCACCTTTAAGGATTTACTTTCTCATCATCCCCTCTCCTCTCCTCCACTTCCTACTCTTTCATCCACTCCCATTCTCTGCTCTCCTTCCCTTTCCACCTTTTATTCCCCTTTATTCTCTTCTGTCCTCTCATCTTCCCTGCCTTCTTCTCTCTTCCCCTCTCATCCTCCAATTCTTTTCTCTTTCCTTTTCTTCTTCCTGGATGCCCTGAGGTGAATATTCTTCCTTGGAAATGACTTTCTGGTGTGATCCATCCACTGTCTTACTATGGCCAAGAAATTATGAAACTGGGCAATCAGTCACTGAAGTCTCTGAAATCTCTCAATCTTGTATTTATTATTTCTTTTCATTAATGTTCTTCATTTAAAATATTTCTTTCAAATATTAACTTGTACTTCATATTAAAATATAAAAATATATTGTGGTGAGATGGCTCAGATAGGTAAGATATCTTGGTCTACAATAATAGAAAATGAAGCTTCCTCTCTACCTCCCACATAAGTAGTATGGAGTATCTATGTTTGAGACAGACAGAGCTCAATGAGAAGTCATTCAAGCCAAAAAATTTTATTTCCAATTCAGTGAAAGGAGCAATATGAAGGTAGTGAAGCTGGAGGCAACAGAGAAAGACACACTTAGGATTCTATATGTTTCCACACTAACATGTGTGCATCATTTACATGCAGCACACATGTAACAGTACCTGGCTTCTATAACACAAATATATCCATGTTTTTGTATAATACTAATTACAAACTAATAATGGAATGGAAAGTATATAATATTAAAATTTATATTTCTGCTCAACATTACTTCATATATTTGTTATTATGTAACACTTTTCTTTTTCATTTAAGCAAATGTTTTCCATCATTTTTGTGAGATTATTTAAGAGCTTTGACAGCTTCCCAGCTTCATTGTTAAATCAGTGTAATGATTCTCACAACATCTCTCCAAAATGCTATATCAAAGTATGAAAATAAATGCCAAAGTAACTTTTCCCAAATATTTTTGCTTATATTTATTCATATACAGTCAATATACATAAATTTATATAATCAAAATATCTATAAATTACTATATATTTGCACATATGTATATATATCTAAGGACACATTTTCTAATTCTGTGTGCATATAAATATTTGCAGTAACTTTTTCAATTACAAGTCATTGTCAAAAGCACCATATTTTTTAGAAAAAGGAAAAAAATGCCTAGAAGATGAAGCCAAATTAGAACAAAAAAATCATTGATTTATCCAAAAATCATAAAAGAAACTAACTTTAAATTTTAAGGATTCTATGCATTATGCAGATATAATAACTTTGAAAAGAAGAAATCAATATTCTTGTTTTAAAACATACTTGGGTTAATTGGATGCACAGCACAAAAATCAAAGAATTTAAGAAACAAACAAATTTAAAAACCAATGTACACACCTACATTATTCTAGACTAAATTTATGTGTGGGAAGGTGTGTGTCTGTGTGTGTGTGTGTGTGTGTGTGTGTGTGTATGTGTGATAGGTACTACTAATATTTTACTATTTAGATGGTTAATTCAATTTGTCATTTCATATTTATATAACTTAAGATACAACACAGTTTAAAATGCTTCTTAATTATTATTTTATTTAATTTTATGTGCATTGGTATTTTGCATGCTTGTATATAATTGCACCATGTGGAACTAGAAGACTGTGTAAGATTTCCTGAAACTGGAGTTACAGGTAGTTTTGAGATGTTCAGTGTATGTTGTGAATCTAACATGAGTGAAAAAGAAGACTTATAATGTGTTGTGTCATACTGACCATGAGCTCCTAAGAAAACTTTCCAGCTCCAAATAATTTAAGATTGAAACATAAATTTACAAGTATGACTTTAAATGCTGATATTATCAACATTATTGGTTATAAATGATTCCTGGAAAGGTTGATTCTATACAATACTCATACTTCTAATAATAGAAAGTATGTAATAATTTAGAAAATCAGTTTTGACAGTACCATCTATGCCAGCCTGTAATGCAGGAGCCAGACAGTCAGTCAACATGGGAACCATGACCGGGGGAGTGAGGATGATTATAGGAAAGGAAGAAAGAAGGTGCAAGAGACAAGTATGAGTATAGGCATTCCCATCTTAATGCTTTGCACTACAGTCTTTGAGATAATTTTTCTTCTAAGTCTTAGAATGCACATAAACATATCCAACAATAGTACTATTTCTAGTCAAATAGGTAGGCCCTAACCTATTGCAATGTAATTCACCAGTCTGGAATACTTTTTACTTCAAGTCTAAGGGAATCCAACAGCTGAATATTATTAGAGGTCACAAGGACTTCTGCCCTTGACCGAATAGAAGGATATAGCAAAGGTGGGTCAGGAACATATGCCCAATACAGTTTTTCTGTCATCATTATCAGGGAACTCAGCATTATCACATTCAGCATCATTCTTTGTCCCAGCATCAGCATGTCTTTCCTATCTTTCTGGTATTCACCATGTTCTTTTAGCATCCTGTGAAAAAAAACAGAAGCCCTTTTCCCCCTATTAATATTGGATCAGGACCAATGCATACAATACACACACTTTATACTAAAATTTTATGTGTGTGGGGGGGAGAGATTTGTGTGTGTGTATCTATATGTGTGTGCTTATAAATGTGTGTGTGTGTGTGTGATAGATTTTACTAAAATCTAACTATTTACAAATTAAATTAAACATGTAATTTCATATTTATGTAACTTAGAATATAAGAGAGTTTAAATGCTTCTTAATATTCTTTAATTTAATACTATGTTCCTTGGTATTTTGCATGCTTGTATGTCATTGCGCCATATTTGTGCCCTGAGTATGTGGAACCAGAAGATTGTGTCTTTTTCTCAGTGTCTTTTAAAGGCAAGCCACACAAAGCATGACCAATTCCAGGAAGATAAACAATGACCACAGTTCCTTATGGGGCAAGTTTAGGATACATAGTGTCTATGTTTAACTAAGGTCCTTTCCTTCAGGCTAAGACTGTCTTTCAAGGATGTATGTGTAAGCAGAGGAACTTGGCAGGTATAATGCATCTGTTAATTAAAACAAATACAGATATCAACAGTCTCATTCATGATTAATCACAGGCATGAAATCAGTTGAAGTTAACTTTGGAAGTGCTCTCCACACTTTAATATACAATATCATCATTCATAAATTTTCAAAAAGCAATCTATACTAGAATTAGTATGAATTTTTAAGTTCCTTATATTTCAAAAATGCTGCAAATCTATGGATGAGTTGTAAATTATATTGAATCATTGATAAATTAGTGTCAGGAATAATAATCTTAAAAGAGAAAAGAGAAAAAAATTGGCATTGTAACCTAAAGTCAATAATATTAGAGGACGGCCACTAGTTTTATATTTTTGAACATCAGATGTATGTATATATAGTAGTTACACATCAGTCTTGGAAATTTAACTGAAATCACATACACACACAAAACACACACACACACACACACACACACACACACACACTTTCATATCTAAAGCAACCATTCACACTGTGAGAGTTAAAAAACTTGGCCAGTAATAAAGATGCTATGCTGCATGCTTATTAACAGTTTTGGTTTTCTTATCTGCATTGAGTACAAAAAAAGAAAATTAACAAACAACAAAGAAAATCATTTTCATCTATTCCCGTGGAGATACTGAAATTCAAGAATATCAAACAACTTTTTAAATGATGTGATTTAAATTTTTCAAGTCGGTCACTGCACATGTTTTCTTTCTAACATCCTGTAATATGAACAGGACAAGAGTCAAAACTGAGGCAACCTGCTGGGGAATCAGATGATATATTGCTGCTAATGACCGCATCATTAGGATAATGGACCTGGGCAATCATTATGATCCCAAGAAATGCATCCATAGCCCACGTTCTGTTCATTTGTGGTTCAGATACATGTTGTAGTCCCTAAGCAGTGGGGATTAAGATATTTTTTACTCAGCCACCACAACTAAATATGAGGAATTTTCAACATGAATGGATTTACTTCTGTGTCTATCTGCAATGGACAGAAAAATTGTAACACTCACTTACCTAAGAATGCTGTCTAACACATTTAATTCATGACAAATACAGTTTTATTATTTTGTGGAAGCAGAAAGGAAAATTATCATGTAATTCGTCTTACTGTTATTGCAAGCCTTACCTGACAAGTTCAATAATATTTTAAAGTTATTAAGTGTATGGCAATGAAAAATGTACTGAAGTACACCAATTTTTGTTTAAGTGTTTTCTATTTGATAATACAAAACATAGCATTTGGTGGAAGAGATTACATGATCAACTAGATATTTTCTTTGTATATTTATTCCAAAGACTTTGTTTGATTCCGACTAATGAAATAATTTTTAAGTATACATAGGATAAACCTAAAATGTTCTCTCTCTCCCTCTTTCTCTCTCTCTCATCTTTTATATATGTGTATTGATTTTGTTGGTATTGTTCTTTTCAAATGTTGTAGACTGAATGTATGATATACTGTTAAGCTATATTCTTAGTACTTAATAAGGACTTTACTTTTTATGCATATCAGTTAAATAAAATACATTTTTAAAGTGGTAAATATTGTCATTTTAATAAATCATTTCATAAAACCAAGAAGCTAAATTTTTCATGTGAGTTTTTCTGAAAATTCCTTTATATAAAAGTTAGACAAAAACTTACCATAATTAAAAATAACATAAATATAAAATATATACAAGGATTAAATAACAAAATATGTGTGGAAACCTGAGTACATGATATGAGTTACGTTATCAAAACAAATGCATGTGGAATGCACACACACACACACACACAGAATATATATGAATATTAGTATTTAAAGCAGAACTGTTAGATCAGTCCATGTGAAAATCCACATTATATTCTTCAAATCATAGCTCTCCAGGTTTTTATTTTGTTTTCATTTCTCTATTCTATTGTGTATCTATTTTCAGTCTTTTTACTCTGTGTCTCCCATTACACTTGTCTGGTGATCCATGTAACAAGCAAGAATGTATCCCTAAAATTTTCTTTCACACTATTTAGCTTAAAATTTCATTGTGAGATCTTTGTTGACTTTTTTTTTTAATTTAGGTAAAGGAACAAAACAGAATTTAACATTAAAATTCTTGTCATTGTAATTATTAACACACTATGTTAATTGGAGATTTTGTCACCTTCTATTATCTTGAATCCCACTAAAATATGACATTACTACTATGAACAATATTTGCTTCAATACCCATACATTAGAGTTTAATTCCCCAAGCATTTTCCATTGTCTACCTACTAAAATCCAGTATCTTAGCAAAACATAAAAATGCAGAATTTTCCTTCAGTTTTTCTTCATCTATGATCATCTTTTCTTATCTCCGATGAATCTTGCTACATAGTATATAAATATTATAATAACTAACCTCAGTACTTATGTATAAGTCCCCATGGCAAATCCCATTCTATTAGGCAATTAATTATGGTAGCCTATAAAAATTTTGAGAGAGAAGCAATTTACTTTGAATAAGTAGTATAAACATTGTCATAAAGTAGGAAAATAATTTTATACCAATATTTAAAATTCTAAGGCTTATTTATTTCAGAAATCTAAACTTTTTGATCATTCTTGGCACAATAATTCAAAATGTTAAGATGTGAATTCCTTATGAGTGTTACACAAAAAATAAACACAGAATTCTTGGACAAATTCAAGAATATTCCCTACAATTCCCTACAAGAATATGCCTACAATATTCCCACTAGATTTGATTCTTATGTGCTGACAACTACACCAATAATTGGCTTGTAAATCCTTTATAGTTTTGAGATGATTTTACAATAGGTCTAAAAAGAAAAGTTAAAGAACCTTTTAGTCAACTTTTAAGCTCTTTCAAAATATTTGATTGAGTACTATGATTTTGCTTTTTTTTAATATGTCTGATATTTTTGTGTGAAATTTTACCATTTTATTTTCTAACAACATTGTACATATTTTATTATATATGTAAATTTTATTATTATAAACCTGGATATAAATGTGTATATTAGAAAAGCTGGGGGTTTTGTTTTGTTTTGAGTATACAACAGAGTTTATTAATGGCATGGGGAGGGGAGTTAAGATGGTAGTAGAGGCAGAGAAAGACAGAGAAAGGGAAGTAGAGAAGAAGAATAGAGGAGTAGAGAAGTAGAGGCCAGCCATGAGAACATGGAAAGAGAAGGGGGAAAAGAATTTGGAGAGAGGGAAGAAACGCTAAGGAGGCTGAGTGGGAGCAAGAAGGAAAGGGCAAGTGCATAAATCTGTTTTTTAAACATAGCATTTTATGGATTTTTTTAAAAATTCACGAAGATCACATTCACTCTCAGTCCTCCCAGTTCCAGCCATCCCCCTTGTAATCTCCCCCAAAATATAAGAAGAAAGAAACATATACAGACCAATTTATCTTGTCTATATACCCACTGGACAATCTCCAAGTGGACATCTGAACCTTGGCAGACCCATCATCTATGTTGAGCTACACTTCTGCATCCTTATCACAATTTTTAAGAGTTTTCTTCACTGGCTTCTTATCTAAAGTGCTCTATATTCTTTTGCAGCACTACCAATGACTGTAGACTCATAGTTCTGAATGAGAAACAGGAGGATTTTGAGACAACCTCTTCTCCCAACCCACCACCTAAAATAAACAGGTTTTAAATATTTTCTTCTCTTAAACATTAAATCCAGACCACAGCTTCTCTTCCTTTCACTCCATTCAATAAACCCCAATGCTCCTCTCCTTCAGATAAATTTCTCTTCCATTTTGCTTCAGAAAAGAGCATGTCTCCCAGGGATACCAACCAAACTCTGCATAAAAAGTTACAATAAGACTAGGCACATACTCTTATCTTGAAAAGGCAATCTAGTAGGAGGAAAAGGATCCCAAGGGCAGGCAGCAGAGTCAGAGATCCACCCATTCCAATGGCTAGGAGTACCACAAGAATAACAAGCTACACAATCATAATATATGGGTAAAGTACCTCGCTTAGACCAATACAGGTCTGTGATTGTCAGTTCAGTCTGCAAACCCAGTAAGCCCTGCTTGGTTGATTCTGTGTTCCATGTTCTCATGATGTCTTCAAACTTTCTGGGTCCTACAGTCTTTCCTCTTCATCTTCTGTAGGGTTTCCTGAGTTCCACATAATATTTGATTATCAATGTTTGTGGGTCAATGTGTGACTTAACCTTTAATAATGTTTCTTTAAAAAACCAGGATGTCCTTACATTCAAGCTATAGATATTAAGACTGAAGCATCATCTTTGTTTACTTTTACTTTAATGGGTATAATGTGTCTTTCCATGTCTCTTTTAACTGATTTTAGTTTGAAGACTATTTTTACTAAATATTTGGATGGTTAAACCACGTACTTTTTAGTCCATTTGCTTGGGACATCAACCCATCCACAAAACCTTCAACCTACAATTTGTCCTGCCAGATTACCATTATTCTAAGGTATTAGTGACACAAAACTTGTGGGAATGGCCAACCAATGACTGGTCCAAACTGAGACATGTGCCAAGAGAAGGAAGCTACCCCTGAAACTGACTTAATGGCTCATGGCAAACACCAAGCCCTGACACTATTAATGATACTGTTTTGCTTGGAGACAGGAGAGACCCACCCAGCAGCTGACTCAGACAGATACAGAAACCCACAGTCAAACAAACACTGGGTGGAGCTTGAGGACCCTTATGAAACAACAGGAGGAAGGAATGTGGGCCCTGAAAGGGATAGGAGCTTCACAGGAAAACCAGCAGAGTAAACTAATCTGGACCTTTGGGGTTCTCAGAGTATGAACCAGCAACCAAAGAACATACAATAGTTGGACCTGGAGGTCCTGGTACATGTGTAGCAGATGTACAGCTTGGTCATCATGTGGGTCCCAGACAACTGGGGCATAGGCAATCTCAAAAGCAATTGCCTGCCTGTGGGATATGTTCTTGAAGCTGGATTGCCTTGTCTGGCTTTGGGGGAGAGGAAGAGCCTAGCCTTGTAAAAACTTAAAGTGTCAAGATATGGAAGGGGATATCAGAAGGGACCACCTACTCAGAAGTTAAAGAGAGGCAGGGATGGGGGAAGGATTGTGGAAGGGGGTTATAGGAGGTGGGCAGTGAACAGGATGAAAAGGTAAAAAACAAAAAGAAAGAAAAATCAGAATAAAGTGATGCCTCTGTTTTTTTACATGAATCTAATCCACTCCACATGAGCTTCTACAGATATACTGTTATAGCTCAGAGATTAGAATTGCTTCTAGACCACAACTAACTGTAGAGTACTTGAGAAAAATAAAAAGTTGCATCATTAAGCTTCCAACGATTAAGGCAAACAGAAAGGTGAAATGAACTATGCTGTTTATGACTCATTGTATGCTGAAACGATTTCAAATCCTTAATTACATCTAATTTCCAGGAAAATGGAGCTTATCTGTGTTAAAAAAGGCAACTTTTTAAGGATCTCTTTGTCTTTGTGCTTTAGGTTTTTTTTATAAGAATATATGTTATGCTGTCCTTTTCTGAAATTATACCTGTCAAGTAATGGTTTTGAGGCAGTGCCAACCAAAATCTTGCTTGAAGATAGCCATGTAAAAATTGTTTAACTTCATCTAGCCAACATTTTCTATTTTGTTTTATTAAAGTTTTTTTGTTTGTTTGTTTGTTAGTTTTTGTTTTTCGGCACAGGGTTTCTCTGTGTAGTCCTGGCTGTCCTGGAACTCACTCTGTAGACCAGGCTGTCCTCGAACTCAGAAATCTGACTGCCTCTGCCTCCCAAGTGCTGGGATTAAAGGTGTGCGCCACCACTGCCGAGCTGTTTTATTAAAGTTTATATAGTTTAGCTTTCAGCACCAGTATTTTAATTATATAGATTATACTTGCTAGTAAAGAACATATCCTGATAAACTAAATGGTAATTTAAGGGGATTACATAACACATTATTCATGCAGAGAGCAAGAACACGTAAAAGACCAAATCTATCCATCATGAGTGTGTGTTATTAGTCATGTAGGATGGAAATCATATGTCAGAAACTTTTAAACTTCATGACTAGGGGATCGTTAGTCTCACAAGCTATTATACCATAATGAGACTAATTCTTTGCTTGTTTGCACTTGATGATAAGCTTTGTTCTCATTTAGGATGATAAAGGAACTCTCATAGCATTACTTTGGTCAGATAGAATATATCATGAACTTGGATGAGGACTTACTAAATTAATCACCAATGCAGTATACAACTGTCCCTCAGTTATATTAAGGAACTTCATCCAAATTTAATATTTGAACAGAACTCCTTGTCATATATTTTTACTAGAATAGTTTTATGAGAAGTCTTTTGCATGAGGTAAGTTGGTTTAGGAAAAAAGTAATAAAATTAATTTAAATATCTCATTTAAAAGAATTAATAACACAAAATTGCCATTTTAACTGTATATAAGTATTTATCACACTCTGGATGCTGAGTCCATAGGCTAGAGTATTTCATGTATTCAAAATATTTAATAATCTTCTGAATATTTACTATAAAAATTAATGGTTTGTATTGGCAGCAAGCTTTTATAATGGAGAAACAAAATAATGCATGCTAATTAAAGAAAGTTTAAAATGCAAATTTTCTCATACACAATATTTTATAATTAAAGTTATTTTAATATTTGAGAAATAAACATTTGGTATAAATTATAAATTTTACATTACTGTTGTTAAACTGTTAGTATTCATTATAATTGAGCAATATTTTCAACATCTATAATTAGTAAAACCTTTGCCCTTTAAATTAGTTGCTGCCTTTATCTAGTTTCTGAACAATGTCCCTGTCACTATTAACTTGAATCTCTGATTATACTTTGAACTATTAACAAAAGTATATGGAGATGTCCATTTTCATATATACATTTTAAGCAGAATTACGTTTTAGTAACAATTGTTCAACTAGGTTTTTATTACCTTAGCATAAATCAATGGGTTAGTATTAGTAATGAACCACCGCTCATTATCTCATGATAAGTAACTCCAGGAGGAAATAAGAATTGTGACTGGAACTTTTCAGTTAATGGAGAACATGTTTTTGTGTCACAAACTGGTATTTCTTTTGAACACTGAGTAAAATATTATAATATTTTACTACCTCATTCATCTTTTCTATGAATGTGTTGACAATTTTTTAAAAGGCTGAGTCATCATACATGGGAATGGGAATGGTCTCTTCTACAAAAATAGTCATAAAAATAATCCTTTTATTTAACAATGAACATTCATAGTAAGCAGAAATTTCAAAGGTTGGACTGATGTTATCTCAGAATCAGCCAGCCAGGTTCTCCAGCCATTAGGCCTGGTGCCTACCACCATGATTGAACATCAGAAATGAATCCACCTGCTGTCAACCTGCTGCTACTGGAAAAAATGCATTTCTCCTTACCTGAAGCCATGTCCTCCATCTGTTCTTCAGAATCGACTCTTTACACATTTCCTAGAAGCATTCCTAAGCATGTTTCCTCAGGTACTTCCTCACATATCACACTAGCTTTAAAAAAACTAAAGTCATGATTTTTTTCTAATTATATAAAAACAAACAAACAAATAAACAAAAGACAAAGAGTAAAACTAAAACTGTGACATAACACATGAAGACAGAACTCTAAGGTTATCTGAGCTTTGAGGAAGATTTATTCATAGACTCTTCTTTAGTACACTCTTTTCCTAGACAAGTCTACTTTCTGGAGCTCAAATAATCTATATTCTCTCCTACCAAAGAATTTTTCTTTCTGAAATCCATTCCTTTGTGACACTTCTACATAGAATCTCTGCATAGAAAACCCCTTAAGGCTGTTTATCTTTTAACTGAAGCACTACTTCTTCAGTATCATTTAATATTTAATTTTTAATAGTATCATGTCATGTTATATTAAAAACCTCTCTGCTCTCTCTCTGTGTCATCTAAAACAGAATCAGTATGATATTTCTATTATGGTCTACTTTGTTAATAGAAGTAAGTCCATAATTCAGTGGAGCATGGTCAGAGAGATGACAGAATTCTGTAAACCCAAATCCTGGAGGCTGACAATATATGGATGCTGACTCTATTTCAACCAGATTACATTGTGATGCTAGCTCAAAATAAGAGTAAAATTATACTGCTATCTTTTTTTCACTGTTGTCATTGTCACTGGGAGGACTGACTGAAACAAAATTAGCACTAAAAAAGAGAAATATGTTAAGAGTTTTCATTCTGGTTCTTTGAGTGAGGGGTGAGTAATGTGGATCATTTATGTGAACGTAGTTTCTCTCAGAAATGAATCAACAAAACATGAAGATTTCACACATGCAAGTTTTAAAGGAGTATAAAAAAGTGCAAGGGGTATTACTAATCTCAAACCAAACATCTTCAGTGCACTTTAGGGAATGATAAAACACACCAAAAAAGAAAACCTCTTAAAATTTTATTGGAATAGCATGCATTTTTAATGCATAGATTTTGTTCATCCTTGAAAGTAGACATACACCATGTATTAGATATCTAAAAACTTTAATTTGTACATTATTAAAACCTGCAAGGTTTTTCCTAAAATATCTTGCAATGGGAAGGCATGATATGTCTTAAAGTGGTGTTCTGTGAGCCACTATAATTATACAAATTTTTCAATGAGGGATCATGTTTTCATAATTTATAAGATATAATTTTACTGAGAAGTTAACATTTTTTTAATATTTCACACAACACTGAATTAATCTAAAACATTTAAAATAGTCAACATATAAATTTCTCTGTATAATATTTGGTAAATCATATAAACTTGCAATGTATAAATTTTTAATGGAAAATATTTAAAATTACTGGCTATTGTTTAGTATAATTAAAATGAGAAATATAAACACAAAATCATATTCATAAGGTTAGATGTTGCACTTTTATATTAAAGGTCCTTCAGTAATTTAAAAATAATGATACCTCCAATTGATAGAGTTTATATTAGCATATGACTTGGAAATGAACACTGAAATAATAAATACAAGGTAGCCAGTTCTTTGATAGCAAATGCTGAACAGATTCTGAAATGTCACTGAACTAATAGGTTTTCTATTTGCATTCTGTGTTTGAACGTTTTTCCAATCTTATTTGCCACACTGCTTCTTTTATCATTGTGATATCTTTCAGTTAAACATATTTTCTTTGGGCACTGTTCCAGCCTATGACTAAGTCACAATGCCAGAGACCGCTAAGGACATCATGCTTAGTATTCATTGTTACCCTTGCAGAAGGAGACAATATGGGGAAAGGAAATGGGAGTGATGGCACTGAACCTTAAATGAGCTATATCAAGCTATTGTTTTCCAGCAGACACTTCAGAGCACATCTTGTTATAATATTCCTGATGAAGTATCCCAGCTTATTAGACAGCCAACTGTTACAGTGGTAATGTGGCCTCATTTAACAATATTATACCCAAATGACTATCAATGTTCAGTGCTCCTCTTTGTCACAGCAATAACCTTTATTTCACATTTTCTCAGCAGCAATGGCCTAAATAATTGATCTAGCATTTCTCTGATAATATACAAAGTTAAACACTGTACTGTTACACATTGAAATACAACAAATTTACGATCATTAAGATCTCCTTTTAGAAACAATGCTGACGTATCATATAATATAATTTAACCTACCTATTTATGATTGCAAGTTTTAATATCAAATTTATCTTGTCATTGAACATGATTTTTTTAAAAAATACAAATTTCAGGAAATAAAATGTAAATGTAAAACTATAGAATACAAAGCATTTTATAATGCGAAAATATTATTGAATCAATACATCTAAGATGAATCCATAATATTATGTACATATATTGCCTAATATCTTCTTAATAAATGGTAAGTAGTAAGAAGTTATATTTTTGTCATTAGACTTAGGTAATTATAATTTTCATTTCAGCATTTAAATTTCATTCAGCATCTACTAATGATTTGCAACCTTTGATAGGGATATGAATATGTAATTCTAACTATCCTTTATTGATAAAATAAATTATTAACAATATACTTTAATAAAAACAATCTGACATCCAGAATGTTTGAGAACTAAGTATAACATAGAAATTATGTTCAGTTAAAATGAAGACTTTTAAGGTTTGTCTTGAAAAATCATGACACTGCTGGGTGGGTATGATATCATCTTTAATCCCAGCACTTGGGAAGCAGAGGCATATGGATCTTTCCTAGTTCAAAGCCAGCCTGACCTACAGGCTTTCCCAGGACAGCTTTTGGTCTCTGCTCTAACCCTGTATTTCTTTTAAACAGGGTAAGTTTTCTGCCAAAAGTTTTGTGGGTGGGATGCTGTCCTCATCCCTCTTCTGGTCATTCTGCCTGACTTCAGGAGGTGACCTCTTCAGATTCCATGTCCTGATACTTCAGCTAAGGTCACCAGTGCTAAATAATGGGAACTTTCCCTTTCCTGGTCTCTGGGACTTTCTAGAGGTCTGACCCCCCCCCCAAAAGCAGCAACAAATTTCCATTCATTAACCTGGCCCTCTGGCCTTTCTCCTGTCTCTCCCAGCACTTGATCCTGCCTCACTATTTCCCTTCCCCTCCCTTTTCCCACCCATTGTTCTTTCTCTCTCTCTCTCTCTCTCTCTCTCTCTCTCTCTCTCTCTCTCTCTCT
>JADRCH010000004.1:32091572-32106590 GCA_019843965.1 Rhynchomys soricoides | reverse complement strand
TCTCTCTCTCTCTCTCTCTCTCTCTCTCTCTCTCTCTCTCTCTCTCTTTTTATTGGATATTTTCTTTATTTACATTTCAAGTATCATCTCCTGGTCTACCCTCCAGAAACACTCTATCACATAACCTCTCCCCCTGCTTCTATGAGGGTGCTGCCCTACCCATCTACTCTTGCCTTCCCAACCTGGCAGTCCCCTAGATGGGGGCCTGGAACTCCCTCAGGACCAAGGCCCTCTCCTCCCACAGATGTCCAACAAGGCCATCCTCTGCCATCTATGTGGCCAGAGGCACAGGTCCCTCCATGTATACTCTGGTCGGTCTAGTCCCCAGAAGTTCTGGAAGATCCTGGCTGGTTGACACTGTTGCTCCATCCATAAGGCTTCAAATCCTCTCAGCTCCTTCAGTCCCTTCAACTCCTCCTTTGGGAACCTTGCTCTCCGTCTAATGGTTGGCTTGCAAGCTTCTGCCTCTGTATTTGTAAGACTCAAGCAGAGCCTCTCAGGAGACAGTTATATCAGGCTCCTGTCAGCAAGCACTTCTTGGCATCCACAATAGTGTCTGGGTTTGGTGACTATATATGGGATGGATTTCCAGTTAGAGAAGTCTCTGGTTGACCTTTCCTTCAGTCTCTACTCCAAAATTTGTCTCCATATTTCTTCCTGTGAGTATTTTGTTTTCTCTTCTAAGAAGCACTGGTGCATTCACACTTTGGTCTTCCTCCTTCTTGAGCTTCATATGGTCTGTGAATTGTACCTTGGGTATTCTGACCTTTTGGGCTAATATCCACTTAAATGTAAGAGTATACCATGTGTGTTCTTTATGACTGGGTTATCTCACCCAGGATGATATTTTCTAGTTCCATACATTTGCCTAAGAATTTCATGAAGTCATTGTTTTCATTTCCCTCCCTCTCTCTGCCTTTTCGCATCATTTTATTTCCCCTTCTAAGTGTTATTCAAGCATTCTTACTTGGGCCTTCTTTCTTGTTTAACATTCTTGAGTTAAAGATTCCCATAAAACCTTAAACAGAAGTCAGGGACACTTATGGAAGAGACGAGGGAAGGATCAAAGGCCCTGAAGTAGGTGGGAACCCCAGAGGAAAACCAAAAGAGTCAACAAACATGGACTCCTGGAAGCTCTCAGTGTCTGAGTCACCAACCAAAGAACACACATTGACTAGAATGAACCCCTCCTGGCCACTTTCTCCCTAACACATCCTTAGCAGTCAGGCAGTTCATCTTCATGACTGCCTTGTCTGGCCTCAGTGGGAAAGAATGTGCCTAAGCATGCTGAGACTTGTTGTGTGAGGTGTGGATAAATACAGGGAGGGGGAGAGGGAGCAGGGGAGGACCTACCTTCTCAGAGGAAACAGGGAGGAGTGGGTGGTGGGTGAGGGACTCTGTGAGACAGGGACTAGGAGGGGAAACATTGTTTGGAATGTAAATTATTAATTCATTAAAATAAAAATAAAAATAGAAAAGAAAAGCATGAAAAGAAAAGCAAGAAAAAAATAGCTTATTTGCTTTGATGATAATGGTAGAATAGGGGAAGCAAAATATCTTATCAGACCTAGATAATGTTTTCTGCTTTCCTAATTTGTCCTAAAGAAACTATTAATATTTATATCAGAAACTTCTAAATGTCTAGAGAGTTTATTGAGAGAATGACTTCCCCAGGAATAAATGTACGCTTACCTCTAAATCATATCACTAATTTCAAAATTTTTCCTAGTTATACTATGCAGCAAAAGAATGATTCAACAGAGGAGATTTTTGTGTTTGGTTGCTTTCACTTCCTAAAGCTATCCTTCACTAAATCTTTTACTTAGGAAGAAGCTGTGCTGCAAATTATTTTTATTTCTAATGTTGTCTAAGGGGTTTGATATCAAGACAGAATTAACCTATTAAAGCAAAGCAAGGAGATGAGTCACGACTTCATAAGTCATCTTTTCCCTACATAGGCTTCTGTGAGTCATTCATTTAGTCTATATTGACTAAGAAAGAATTATTATTCCCAAGAACACAAGAATCACATGAAAGCAAAATTGATGGTTATTTCTAATAAAATACATTAAATGCTTGTTTACTTTATCAGATAATATTAAAGGAAATCTCAACAAAAAAAATATGTACTAAACACAAATTTGGAGACACTTCATTAGATATTTAACACAGTATTGCATTTTTGCTAGTTTGTTTGTTTGTTTGCTTCTTTGATTCTTTGAGTCATTATTTTGGGATATAGCCCAGGTTTACTTTATCAGATAATATTAAAGGAACTCTCAACAAAAAAAATATGTACTAAACACAAATTTAGAGACGCTTCATTAGATATTTAACACAGTATTGTATTTTTGCTAGTTTGTTTGTTTGTTTGCTTCTTTGATTCCTTGAGTCATTATCTTGGGCTTTAGCCCAGGCTGGCCTTGAGTTTCCTACATTGTCCAGGCTGGCCTTTGACAGATGTTATTAGTGGTATGAACAACTATGCTGGACTTAACAAATAATGATTTAATTTGAAAAGAATTAGACAAAAATAACTATAGTAATGGTTGCTAGCAATTATACCACTGAAGAATTATTAAAATTTTAATCACTAAATTTTAATGATTAAAATTTTAATCATTAATTCATTAATGATTTTTAAATCCTTAAAAATTTTAATTTTTATTAAAGTCAGAAAGTATTTACTTAAAAGTCCTTAGTTTTTATTTGTAAACCTCTTCTTACAATTTAGAAGTCAACTTTGGGTTCATATTGAAAAAAAATTTACATGTAATATAACACATATTTTACTATAACTAAATTATACATGAAATTATAATTAACCATCAAATTATATACAAATCTATGGATTCTATGATTTCATAGTATCAACATAAAGCTGCAGAATATTTGATAATGTCTGTTTCATTATCTATACCATTTTTCTGTGTAAATGTAAGAGAAAAGATAAATGAGAAATTTGTAAAATTAATTGGTAGATAAACATCAGTTAACTTCAAAATTTTAGAGAATTAAAAGGTACAAACAAATTTTGAATGATCTGTACTTTAGAAAAATGATTGATTTGCCTTTCTAAGCTACATACATTAAACATTAAATATTGATATCAAGACTATTCACAGAAAATAGATTTTTACCCTAATATTTAAATATGTACTGTGCCTATTAGTTTCATTAACCCAAGTATAACAGTGGCAAAGAAGTTGATCTGTGCATTAAAATTGTGGATTATTTTGATTACCACTGGAACCATTTCCAAGGGCCAGATGATAGGGAGATATGCACCATGCAGGAGTCTACTAGGAATGAAAAATGTTATTTAGTTGTGAACTCACTATAACGGCAGTCATGTGCCCAGGACATTTCTTTCTGGAATGGCAGGGGTAAAATGAGACAATTAAAGATTTTGAGAGAGATATATTGTTTTCTTCAGCAGGACAGTGCAAGAAATTCTAATTAAAGTCAGTGGGTAATACACCAAAAGAAGTAATGGAATAGGAGGGAAACTTGGGAAGAAATGTTGCAAAGGAAGGGAAGGATGATTCAATAGGTAAATGGGGTGAAAACAACTATAATCATTATATAAATATATGAAGCTGTCAAACAATAATTAAAAGAATGTCAGTGGTTACATAGTTTTATTTCAATAAGGCATTTTTCAAAAGTAATTAGAATATGTGTTAATGATTTGTTTTTGCCAAATGCACATTCTGTGTTACTCTTGTTTTGGAACTGAACACAGTCATAAATGATGATTGGAATCCTTATCCAAAAGATAGATTATCCCATATCCAACTGGTAATTAAGCATTTTTCAGCATTTTATTGATTTGAAGTTCCTGTACTGGCCTCTTATGACTAATTTTTAAAAAACTCGTTGAAATTCAACTTTTCTCCAACTCTCTTAAGTATAATCTGCTTCATCAGGCTTTGATATTATTGACTATGTAATTATTAAAATTAGCAGAACCATGTAAGCTGTGAATTTGTGATTCAATGTATGACTATGAGAATAAGTACTTACTTGATTTAGAAATAAAGACTATATACGTACATACAAATACATATATGCATGCAATAACAAGTAATGAAGGAAGAAGCCATAAATTTGAAGAAAGGGAGGGAACAGGATATAAGATATTTTGGAGGGAGTAAAAAGAATGGAGGAATACTGTAATTAATGTATCCCAAAACTAAACAACTACAACAAAAGAAATATAAGTTCAATGTAAGTCATGTGCCACTTATGGTGGTTTATATTTGGGGAATTATGTTAAGATATAATGTTCAGATATGTGCACATTTTGTCCACTATATTTTTTAAATACTTATGTTACAGCAAACTAAAATTTAAATATTACTTTACTTATTTTATGGTGTTTCATCTTCCTATCTCAATAATTGTTATAGCCAAAATAATTTAAAATATTTTCTCCAAAAGCATTGTCATTGCTTAAGACCATGCTGCTAATGTTAAATATAATTTTAGTGTCTTTATATGATTGTTTATCTAATTATTAGATTATAGAAAAGGTTCATAATTCCACAAATATAAGTCACCTTTTATGTTTTTCTCAAGTATATATACCTGGGTTCCACTAATATGGCTTAATTTAATACATTGCCTGTCATGAATAAAATGACAGTGAAACAAATATTTGAACATCAAACTTTCTATTGACCAAACATAGGGAATAATCTCTACACATAATATTTTTTTGTTTTTTATATGTATATATAATTTAATGAGAAACATTCTTTCATAGCACAGATAACATTAGGATTATGGGTACTCATGATTTTCAAGGTGTCCTGAATTCACACCTATAGAATGTAAGGAAAGATCACCACATTAGCATGCTCCCTTCTTTCTTTATGCAGTCTTTACATTTTCCTGCAGATGGGTCATACAATCTGCAGCTTAAATTCCATCTCCCAAATAATCATGCAAAGGCCACTCTGGGATCCAGTAATGCTTAGGCAATATGAGATTTTCACTTTTCAGGATGGTAGTTCACTAATGTAGGCCTCTAGGAAACGAGGAACATGTTGTTACATTGTGACATAATTACCTGATGGTATGTGCAGACTAAAGGAGACCACAGTCAAGCTCACAGAATAATTTTTAACAGACTATAGAACTATAATGAAGAAAAAAAAAGGTCACGAATAAAGACAGAATAAAGCTAGGTTTCTCTACTGTATGCATTCATATTATGGAATACAAATCTAATTTGATAGAATATCTTCAAGGTTCAGGCATATGTTATCTGTATTAAATGTTACAACAGTGTGGACCATTATCTGTGACTCAAGAATAGTACCTCTTATACTCTGAAAAGAAAAAGAAATGTGGGTAGGGACTATTTTGTTTACACCGTTTCAAGCAGATTACTTTATTTTTTAATAGCTTAATTTAAAATTAATCATGCACTTATTTGCCAATTGAACATCAAAAATATTTCCAGAAGATAAAAATAAAAAGCTATTTTTGAACCTTTAACAAAACAAGCCTTTTCTTCTTCTTGTTATCACCATGTATTTAATTGGTTACATAAAATAATTTTGTAGTTTCTATCAAATACTTCTTTTAAAGAAGACATATTTTATTGGTCATGCTCATTAAAACTTCGAGGCAATGTCTTTATTCATGTTTTTTATTTTATGTACTTGATATTCTCAAATTATCGAAAAGTGAATGAAAGAATTCAACAAAATGTCACCCAGTACAAGAATTATTCCACCATGTTTCTCTCTGAAACAAATGTGTTTACTAGTGTTTCTCCACCATGCTGCCAAACTGAACTATGACATAGCCAGTTCATTCTTTTCGGCTGTCTTGCTGATCAATTCTCTGCCCAGGCTCAGCAAAACTTGGAAGGTATTTTATTTGTTGTTTTTGTTTTTGTTTTGTTTTTTGCTTTTGTTTTTGTTTTAGTTTGTGTTTTGTTTTTTAGCCTCCTAAAGTTTTATCATTTGAGTAGCTCACAGAAAGTTACCTGTTTACTGACCTAGTTAAATGACATGCTTACCTGTATGAGACGAATGATAAGCCCTCTTCCTCACACCGAAACACAACCCTAAATAAATCCGTCAGCCACAAGATCTAAAGGATTCCATTTTGTCCTTTCCACTTAACTAGGAAAAAGCATCAGCAGAAATAAGGATATCTCTGTTTTCAGAAGTTGGGTATGTTATCGTTCAGGTACTGTTCAGAATTAAGATGATAAATCACCTTGTTTCAACTGAAAGAAAGAAACAGAAGTAAAATGCAACAGGCCAAAATAGTTTTAATCAGTGTGTGAGTGTGTGTGTGTGTGTGTGTGTATCTGTGTGTGTGTGCATACATATATATACTCAATGTAAGTCATATTTTATGCATATCATATGTTTTGTAACTTGTAGATTTTATAATTTTGTATTATGTCTATTTGTGTACATTGCATATATATATATATAAATTACCATACATTTTGCACTGTATGTTTTAATGGTATTCAACTTAATTAGATGTATGCTATTAGCAGGTTTGCAAACATACTCTTATTTTGTTATTGAATGCTTTAATAACTCAGAATTATCACTTCAGTCATATTTTCTGAGTCTTCAACCTGTTTATTGATCCTAGAACATGATTATATTTAAAATTCTCCTTGCATTTGGCAAAACATGTGGTACTTTCCATTTAGCTCTTAATGAAAAATTACAACTTAACTTTTCTTACAATTTTTTTAAAAAGTTTAAATATATTTCATTTTTTCCCATTCATCAACAGTAGATTCATTCCTTTTGTTTTAAATGTGTGAGTGTATTGCCTTTGTATGTTGCTTTTATGAACATTTGTGCAATTACTTATGGATATATGTGTGCAAAATTAGTTCAATTTAAGAAATTCCATTCACCTCCTTGACACAGGGATCCTCCCTGGTCAGCAATTAGCTAGGTCAGTAAATCCAAGGCTCCAATTGTCTTCTAGGTCCTCAGTGCAGGGATATTGAACATAGGCCACCGTATCTAACTTCTTATGAGATCCAGAGGTCTCATAAGAGTCCTTATGACTGTACTACATCGGATTTCTAAAATATAAATTCTTATAATTGAACAAAATAGAATTTATATGAACTAGCAATAGCAAAAAAGAATGTCTTAGATATACCATTTGCAGCATGTCTTCCAAGAATCTGAAACAATTTCAGTTAGTCATTATGTGTGATTTGTATTTCCTTAAATCATCTGAGATTACTTGTTCATTCATGGTACTATTGGATGCTTATGACATCTCTTATTTCACTGGAATTGAAAAGTGCACATCAGGACTACTGTAGAAAAAAATAGATGTACAACATTTCTGGATATTTTAGAAATTTAGCATAAATTACAATGTACTTTGACCCCATTGAAAATAGGTTTTGGTAAAAATATATGTTAATTTTGTTCTCTGACAAATTCATACAAAATATACAAAAAATATCTCAAATGCTATTCCACCTTTTGTATCTGTCTCCTGCACTTGTCACTATTCCTATAAATTGTCTTCCTACCCAACATTTATGAAGTTTTAATTTCATAAATAAAGTGAAGTTTTAATTTCATAAATAAAGTGGATTAGTGAGTATCCACTGCTCAGTAATCCCAAGCCATCTTTGTAACAATGCACTATTCAAATATCCCTTGACTCTAATGGGTTCATTAACGAATTTACAATTCATGACAGTGACTGTGCCTCTGCTAGGATAGGCCTTTAGCCAATATTTTAGCAAGATGGAGCTTCTCATACATCCATGACTGACAATTATTTGGGCTAGTCTTATGAAGGCCCAGTGCTGGTAACTACAGCTCATGTAAGTTCATGATTACCATGACTGTTTCATGACATATAATACCATGACCCTTTACTTTTACACCATTTCTGTCCCCTCTTCTGCAATGTTACATGGGCCTTATTGACAGTGGTAAAATGCTTTATTTAGACTGAAATCTTACCTGTAATTCATTTTTAGCATCTTGGGCAGACGTGAGTCTCTGAGTTCATTGTAGTCTGATAAAAGATAAGGTTCTCTGATTGAAGCTGAGAGTAACCATTTTATATGAAAGTAAATATCAGTGTTTACAAGGTAATCCAATGCTATGGCAATTTGGCTGGGAAACAGTGTCTCTCTCTGTCTCTGTCTCTGTCTCTCTGTCTCTGTCTCTGTCTCTGTCTCTCTTTCTCTCTCTCTCTCTCTCACACACACACACACACACACACACACACACTTTGGTCTATGAATTCTCCTAGCATGAGTTCTACTGGGTGTACAGTACCATATACTGATTACATTTTGCTTTCAGCTCAATTTGTCAATATTTTCAAACAAAGAGTGTGATGTCTTTAGCGAAAGGCTCTTGGCATCATGCCCAAATAAGTAACAAAGAAGATTGGCAAGATTCTAAATTGTTTTGGTATCCTCCATAAACTTCCTGATGAGCTAGGTGTCCTACACTTGGCACTACCAATTCTTCCATGTAACCTAGTTCTAGAATTATCATACCCTTGTACCAGAATTATCTAGCCATCCAAGGACTCTTCGTTCTAACTCTATTATATATAATAGAGTTGCTTTCTTATGTCCTGTATGGATTAACTCACTCTTCTACGTGTTCTGTCTCTTCAAATTACATATTTTTTTGACCTATTCTTTCTTGTGCCTATATCTCCATTTCTAATTTTGTTTCATCCATGGATCTATGATCTGCCCCTCCCTTATGCTATTTTTCTATACTTGAGTGTCCTCTTTCTGGTTTGCTGACTTCCAGATGTACTCCAAGATAAGGATATAAAAATTAAATCATTGAAGCTATGCTCTATATCTGAGAGAAAGCATGTCACATTTGGCTTTTAAAGCCTAGGGTGTCTGTATATTGTTTTTCTATTTCCATTGATTTGAATACAATAATCTTTACTATGTACCTGTAAAATATTTCCATTACTGAATTTATCAGTGATTATGCTTCTAGACATATTTCATTTGGTAACTTTGGTGAATAAAGTATCAAGAAATAAGAATAAGCAAGTATTTTTAGTAAGATATAAACTTAATAGGTTTATATAAAAAATGATATTGTGGATCATAACATAAGCTATTTCTAGCTTTTTGAAAAAGCTATAGTCTTTCAAATTGGTTGTACAAGTTTACACTCCCACCAATAATAAGTGTTCTTCTCCCTATACTTTAGCAAGAACTCCTTATCAATTGATTTTCTTTTGTTTTTTTTCTTTCCTTATTTTTATATTCAAGTGATTATACATTTATTCTTATTTAATAATTATGAGCTTCATTTATTCAATATAAAATTAAATAATGACAACCATGCTGATTGACATGATATAATATTAAAGTTTATAATTAAGATTGAAATAAAATGGATAGTATGAGATATGAAAGGAAGTTTTGTATTTTGTTTGCTTGTTTTAAATACATGTTATAACTTCTGTTACATATATTATAATCTTATAACATACAAATTAGGTTAGAACAGTTACTGAGATGATTCTGGAAGAATATTTCTCACGACTTTGCAGAACAGTGGCAACTAGGAAACGCTGAAAATGGCCAGTGTCATCTCAGGTCTCACTTCCCAGTAATATGGAGACTATTCTCCCTTTTATAGCCCATCAATCTTCCCCTCATTTTCCTACCACACCCCTGTAGAAAAAAATATGGTGCAGCCCTATGTGAACCATGTAACTATTGCTTCAATCACTGTGAATTAATATTCTCTTTGATTATACTGATTTAGAGGGTTTTCTTGGTTTCCTACCTTCCCTCTGTCTCTTAACCTCTTTTCATCTCCTCTTAGATAAGATTTGATGAAGACCTTTCATTTAGGGCTGGGTTTTCTAAGTTTCACATTTGATGCATAATATCTGGCGGTGGTTCTTTGTATTTTTCCCATAGGCTGCAGGAGAAAGCTTCTCTGATGATGAGTGAAAAGAGTAGAGCTACTACTCTAGCATAAACTCATTAGGCACCATTTTACTGCTATGTACTTTTAGACTAGTAGTATTTCATTTTATACTAGTTCCCTGGCTATCTACTCTCAGTTTCTTAATTAGCTAAGTAGTACCTGGTATGGCTTTCATCTGGTAGAGTGGGTATAACATCAAATCAAATATACTTACACACACTTTTTGCCTTGATTACACCAGCATATCTTTTAGACAGGGCACTAGGGTAGATAAAAGGCTCTGTGGCTAGCTTACTGTTTATGTTTCCCTTTGAGTGTGATACAGAGTTCTTTACAGTACCAAAGACATAGTAATGTAGGGTTGAAAGCTCTATTTAGACACAGCCCAACTTCTCTGTGTTCAATGACTGTGTAGCAAAGAGGCCTTACCAATTTCAGGAGAATCAACTATAGTTTTGGCAACAGCCTGTTTTTTTGTTTGTTTGTTTGTTTTGTTTTTTGCATTCCCTTTTCACTGAAGTGTTCACTGAGAGCCAATTTGTTACTAGTACTCTTTTTTATTAGTTATTTTATTTATTTACATTACAAATGTTGTCCCCTTCTTGATTCCCCACACACACACACACAAATTCCCTATCCCATCCTCCCCCCCTTTGTCTCTATGAGGGTGCTCCCCCTAAGAGTAATACTATTTATCTCATGTAGAGAAAGCAGTTATTTGAATACTTGTAGTGAGCTAATCAATCATTATGCCCATGAAATTTAACCCTCATAATATTTCTCAAATTTCTGAATTTAGTATCTTTGAAATCATTTTATAATCTAAAATGCTGGTAGGTTACATAGATCTTTCTTATGTGTAACAAAATTCTAGAACTATAATTTTAAGAACTGAAATACGAAATACAGTTTTCTTTTATTTAAAACATTAACAAAAGAAATGGTTTTATTTAATTTCTAGCACCAAATGCCACTTGGATTTTATAAAAGTGGACATTTTGACAGGATTATTCAAACAATAACTTAAGTTAAGAAAGGCTTTTGGGGAGGGGGAAGGAATGGGGAGGTTCCAAAGGGGAGAGCTGGAAAGGGGGAAACATTTGAAATTTTAAAAATGTATGAAAAAAAAAACTTAAAAAAAAAAAACAAAACAAAGAAAGGCTTTGATGTAGTGTTTTTAAATTTTAGGTTATTTTTTAAATTTTATTGGTTAATTTGGTTTTTTATATTTCAAATGTTATCCCCCTTCCCAGTTCCCCATCCAGAATCTTGATATCCCATCCCTCCTCCCTCTGCTTCTGTGAGGGTGCCCCCTCCCACCTACTCACTCTCACCTCACCATGCTGGCAATCCCCTTTACTGTGTCATTGAGCCTTCACAGGACCAACTGCCTCTCCTCCCATTGATGCTCTGTAAGTTCTTCCTCTGCTACATATGTGGCTGGAGCCATGGATCCTTCCACATGCAATCTTTGGCTGGTGGTTTAATCCCTGGGAGCTCTGGGATGTCTTGTTGGTTGATATTGTTGTTATTCCTATGGAGTTGCAAACCCCTTTAGCTCTTTCAGTCCTTTCTCCAAATCCTCCATTGAGGACCCCATGATCAGTTCAATGGTTGGCTAAAGGCATCTGCCTCTGTACTTGTCAGGCTCTGGAAAAGCCTCTCAGGATACAGTTATATCAGGCTTCTGTCAGCAAGCACTTCTTGGCATCCACAATAGTGTCTGGGTTTGATAACTGTATATGGAATCCTCAGGTGGGACAATTTCTGGATGGCTATTCCTTCAGTCTCTAGTCCACACTTTGTCTCCATATTTCCTCCTGTGAGTTTTTGTTCCCTCTTCTAAGAAGGAATGAAGTATCCATACTTTGGTCTTCCTTCTTCTTGAACTTCAAGTGGTCTGTGAATTGTATCTTGGGTATTCTAAGCTTTGGGGCAATATCCACTTATCAGTGAGTGCATACTATGTGTGTTCTTTTGTGATTTGGTTACCTCACTCAGGATGATATTTTCTTGTTCCATTCATTTGCCTTAGAATTTCATGAAGTCATTATTTTAATAGTGAGTAGTACTCCATTGTGTAAATGTACCACATTTTCTGTATCTATTCATCTGAGTTCTTTCTAGCTTCTGGGTATTATAAATAATATGAACATAGTGGAGCATGTCTCCTTGTTATATGTCAGAGCGTCTTTTGGGTATATGCCTAGGAGTCATATAGCTGAGTCCTCACCTGACAGAGATTTGCCTTTATAGGGATCCTATTCTTGTAATTAAAACATAGAAACATAAAATAATAAAATAGAGATGACCAGTTGAATTTGAGTTGTGTTACTATTGTTTCAATTTGAGATGACTTTCTTTTTTCTGTCATTTAAAATGCCCTATTTTCACATTTAGTACACATGAATTTATGTTTTAATATGTTACAGATATAACACTTCAAGATATATTTTTAATCTTATTCTTTCATTCTCTTTCATATCATATTTCCTGTTTAAACTTGTTAAGATCAGTTCTTAAAATATGTTTATGTTAACAATAGAATAACAAATTTACTTTATTTTAGTTTTCACTGAAAAAAAGGGGTTCTCACTAAAGAAGCATTAGAGTTATTTTATTCATATCTTTATTATATTGATATCTACATCATTTTTAAAAATATTGCCAGGTCAATAATTCCTGTGGACTGTACTATCTCTGAACAATAAGCATATATGTGGTACCCAGACATATATGCTGACAAAATACTCATAAACATACAATAATATTTAAAATTAAAAACTGAATGGTATTTACTTCATGTTATTAAAGCCTAGAGATAGTGAAGAAATCTTGAATATCAAATGATAATACTCTCTACCTGAATATGTTCTCTGATTCTTTAAGGTTACATTGGAGAGGTTCTATGCATGCATGTCTACATATCCTGTTTTTCCCTTTGTCTTTCATTCTTACAGAATTGCAGAGTAGATTGATTAATATTTAAGATCAAATATCCTGCAAACAATATACTGGTTCAATATGTTTTACCTGATTTTAAAAAAACACAATGTGTTTTGAGTAAAGTTGTTTATTTTCTTTGCTTATGCAGGACTTAGACATCACTCTCATTCATACCTCCAAATGCTTTGGTGTAAAAGCTGCTATCACCAAATCTGAAATCATGAAATTTCTCACTATGTGATCCTAGTTACTACTTATTTCCTTATAAGTTCCACAAATTCCTTGACACTGATATCACTAGCACCAAATAGTAAGCTTAGATATAGGAAATATCTATAGTGTTAGGAAAACATATTTCAAAGATCTTAAGTAAACATTGAAGCACAAATCAAATAACATCAAAATGAGAGTTTCTTGTCACCTCCACTCAGGAAATCAGAAAGGAAGAATAATGTAAGTTAATCGACAGGTAAAACCAAGAGAAGACTTTATTGCTTTGTTTTATAGTTGTTTCAGTACTTATGGTCAGCTGAAATCCCTTGATTAGACATATTTTAAGTAGTTAAAAATATCTAAGCTGGGCAGTGGTGGTGCATGCCTTTAATCCCAGCACTTGGGAGGTAGAGGCAGGCGGATTTCTGAGTTCGAGGACAGCCTGGTCTACAGAGTGAGTTCCTGGACTGCCAGGGCTACACAGAGAAACCCTATCTCAAAAAAACACGCACACAAACAAAAATATCTAAAAGATAAACATTTCTTTCAATTGTCCTTTAAAATAAATGTTATATAATACTTATTTATAAATAGAAAGTAATATTATCAGGATGAATTTTGTCAAACAGATCCACACTGCTTAGAGATTTCTCAAACCTTGTTGCTATTTTACTGCAGCATGAAAAACAGTGGAATCCATAAAATCACAGTCAAAGCTCTAGCAGCCTATTAATCATAATACATTTATATTTCCCCCTGAAGTGTCCTCAAACAGACAACATTTTGCTCTTATTGAAAAATGTTAAGTACTGAGCACAACATAACATTTTTAGTATTCATTTGGGCATTTTCATATTTTCTTTCTTTTCTAACGAGTGTAGCTTCTCTATTTTATTATTGAAATGCTATCACAAAATAATCTGTAACTTGGGTGGTAAAAGGATCTACTATGTTAAGCCCACAAGCCTGGTGTCCTAATTTTAATCAACCACATAAAGGTGCAAAGAACAAAAAGATGCCACAAAGTTGTTTTCTGATTTCTATTCATGTATCAGTGTGTGAAAAGCACACAAACACAAACACACATGCATGTACACACACACAATGCCAATACAAATAAATACTCCCACACCCCAGGCTTTCATCATATATATGAACAAAATATCATCCTATTTCTGTATGTTATTTATTGATAAAATAGCACAACCTTGGTGAGGAAGTAACAGAACATTATGCATTATCAAATCATGTGTGCTCTTAGAGATCAGTAATTAGGAGCAATTATGGTAAGCATTCCTTTTTCCTTATTAATTCTACAATACTTTTGTCTTCGTTGCAGATTTCTACAGCTTTTACATTGGGAATCTAGAGACAAGTGTCTATTCACCTCTTATTTCCTGTTAACTTGTTTACTTAGGTTACACCTCAATTGCAGCTTTCCATCCCTCCACCCCACACAGTCTTCTCTCCCTCTCTTCTCTCTCTCTCTCTCTCTCTCTCTCTCTCTCTCTCTCTCTCTCTGTCTCTCTCTCTCTCTTCCCCCCACCAATCTCTTCTACTCTTCTCCTCAAAAAAGGGAAGAACTCCCATGAATATCAACCAGCCTTAACATATCAAGTTGCAGTAAGACTAGGCACATCTTCTTCTATTGAGACTGAACTAGGAAGAACAACTACAAGAAAGGGATCCAGAGGCAGGCAGCAGAGTCAAAGAAAGCCCCTGATCCTGCTTTAGGATTTTCACTTGAAAACTCTGCTGAAGAGCTGTTACATATGAGCAGAGGGTCTAGCTCAGTCCTATAATTGATCTTTGGTTGGTAGTCCAGCCTCTGTGAGCCACCATGGGCTCAGGTTAGTTGATATTCTCTCTCTCTCTCTCTCTCTCTCTCTCTCTCTCTCTCTCTCTCTCT